>JABUQX010081958.1:10000-17500 GCA_015478945.1 Trachelipus rathkii
AAAAAGAAATAAGGGTGAAGTGTCCTAAAGCGACAGTATAAGGTTCTATAGACTTATATTCTGCGATAGGGCAGTGTGAAAAGTCATTAGTGAAATTCAAGATTAAAGATAGTAAACAAGACTGATCATCAATGGAAGCAAACACTTGGGACTGGGGGCAAACTGCTAGTTGGCCTAAATGTCTACAAAGATCATGGGCTGATTCTTTAAGGTAAGTGTACTTCCGATTACCGTAATTTACAAAGAAGTAACTATTTGGGTCGTTGTACATGACTCGAACTAGTGATTTATTTAAAGGAAGGTGGGTAGGAAAAGGTATTAGTTTATAGGAAACGAATTTCTCTATTGAGATAAAAGGAATTAAGGTGATTAGTTCATAGGGGTTAGTTGCAGATTGAATAGTCCAAGAGTAGGTTAGAAACGTTTGGTAAGTTTTTGTTTCTAGAGGAATGACTGTATGAAGTTTAGTCTCTTTGTTCATTTCTAGTATGAAAGGCAATAGGAAGATGGGAGAAAAAAGTTGTGAGTTGGTGATTTTGTTTTTAGCGAGTTGGAGTGAATTTATCACTAATTGGTGGATTTGGTGGATGTTCTGAACGGTTTGTTCAATTAAATTTATTAACGCCCTGATGCTTCCCAATTGGTTTATTATATTGTGCGTAGCACCTAGACTATTCTGAAATTCTATCAATTTTTGCAAGCTATCCCTGAAATTTATTAAAGTACGAGTATTCGCTTTCAACTGTTCCTTTAGTTCAGTAATCAATAAATTTGAGGTAGAGGCATAATTACCTAAGATGTTGATCTTTTTTCGAAGTAGTTTTACCTGTTTATCGGTAGCAGTGCCAAAAAGAATGTTGAGGACGTCTCCTCCAAATTCAAAAGCGGCTCGCTTCCTTTTTGATCTTGCAGAGATCCAAGGCAGTTCACTTACTTCGTTCAATTTCTGGGCTAACACTTTTACTCGAATGGTCATAAGTTTGAATTCCCATTGGTGAGCCCTTTGATGTGTTGAAACATTTAGAAACATGGTTTCGAACGATGGTAAAAATGATTCTTTGACGTTGGTTACCAGTTTAGTCGTCTTGATGATAGTTTCTTTAATGTCTGAAGGACATTCTAAGGAGATAACAAGATCGAGGTATCCTTCTATGAAGTTGACTTCTCCTGTACGATATAAAACTAAACCAGGTAGAATCTTTGTTTCTTCTTTTTCATTTATGAGGTTGCTTTGGCATGTTGATACAATGATGAATAGCAACAAAGCTGGTATTCCGAAATTCATTTCTGAAATATTTATATTTTATACTTTTCTTGGTTTTGAAATATTTAAAGGTCGCCTAATTATGTTTAATAACATTTTAAAATTAATTGGTTAGTTAAAGCGTTCGCGTTTAATAACTAAACTAAATGGTTTCTTAACTATAAACGAGTTAGTTGGCTTAAAATCTAAATGGTAGAGTTTTTAAACTCAAACGGGGTAATATGCTTAAGATAACTTAATTGTTTATTTACTAGTTAGTGATATTACTTACTTACTCACTAGCATTAGTTGCTTAGCTTAGCTAATTAGCTTACTTACTTTTTACTTATTTTTTTTTGTTTTTCTAATAGAAAAGTTTCTTGGATTTTCGTATTTTGTATTATTTTGTATTAAAAAATGCTGTCCCCCCCTTTGAGTTTCATTGTCTTCAGATGTTTTTAAAAAGTTTCTTTTAATTATATAAAAAAATGAGTAAAACTAGACTGAATATTTTAATCATCCAAGATTGTATTCGAATCTACCATCCTAACATTCTAAGATTAGAATATCCTATGGAATAAGTATAAATCCCGACTTAATTCTTTAAAATTATAACGTCGTTGTTCTAATCCAGTCTAAGGTTTTTCCTAATCCACTAAAGTTTCTTAACTAGATAAAAAATGTGTACAACGCGAAGCGAAATGTAATTTTCAGTCAAGGTCTTAAATTAAAGATTTATCCTTTCTGTAACTAGAAGAATGTAAGAAGAATGCCATTCTAACAAATGTAAAGAATTTTCTGCTAAATCTAGATATACAGAGTATATACAGAATTGGAGGATGAACAGTAACCAGGAGGGCAAGATACAAGTTCTTTCCCCAGCGACTTGTGCGTGCTTCAATCCAATTCCGATACAGGTGGAGCTGGACAGGAGTCTTCGCTGTAGTCTCCGTGTTGTCACTTGCCTCGGGCTGTTGCTGTAAAGCTTGTTCCTTCATCCTTGTTTGACTTCGGGTAACTCGGGGTGTAGAATCTCTAGGACCAGTGAACAGATTATGGGGCCTGTAAGAGGGGTCCTGTTTTCTGTTATCTGGGATGAATACCTTAGGAGATGTATCTACGACCGGGGGAATGGGGTAGTGGCCATCTTTTACTGGGGAAGTTGGAGATTTCACTGGGGAATTTGTTCTTGGAGGGGCTCCACCATAGGCTCCATACACCTCACCTTCGTGTGCTGGTGGCTCCTGAGAAATTTCTTGAACAGGGTTTACTAGGGAAATCTCTTGTTGAATAGGGGATAAAGATGGTCTAAACTCCTTTCTCCGCACCGCAGTGTTGGATGGAGTTTTTGGGAAGTCAATCTTTGGAGTGGAACACTTAAATTCAACGTCTGGACGAGCTCTTCCGACGACTACATCGCTGTACCTTCTTCTCTCTACAATCTCATTGCTAAATCTTCTTTCTTCCACGGGTTTACTTTCTCTTACGGGTTCCACTGGGGTCGGTTGTTGCACGGGAGTTGGATGGCTCCAAGAATTCGTACTACTCGGTACCGGCTGAGGTGGGGGGATAGAGTAAGAGTTGTAATGTCCTTGCTGAGATTGTGGTGGATGGGGGATTGGAAAGTAGCTGTGTCCGGACTGAATTTGTGGCGTTATGGGAATTTGGAAAGAATATTGGGAAGACATTTGATCTGTGGGAGGAGGAAGTTCTTCCACTTCATCTACTTCTTCTATTTCTTCGTCTTCTTCTGCTTCTTCGTCTTCTTCTGCTCCTTCGTCTTCTTCCTCCTCTTCTCCTCTTTCTTCTTCTTCTTCTTCTCTCTCAGAAGGGACTCCTGGGTCTCTTCTCTGTTGTCTTTCCTCAATTCTTTCCCTTTTTTGTTCTTTGGAGCTTAACATTTCTTCCACTGCGTGGGGGTTCCAAACTTCATCGTTCATAAAGTCAAAGTGTGACTCAGTGAACTTTTCGGCTGGGACCACCTTAACGTTGTCTACATGGACAGGGAAGGCTTGGCCTGAATGTAAACAACACACCATCAACTTGTTAGGTCCTCTTAAACATCGGACAATATATGGCCCGTCAAACTTGGGACATAGCTTCGAACTTTGATGGGGTGGTTTGACTGCTCTGACGAAGACGTAATCTCCTATTTTGAACTCTCTTTGCTTGGCCCTTTTATGTTGTTGCTCCAAAGTTTTTGTGGTTTCCGCTTCTAACTTCTCTCTTGCCAAATCTCTTATATAATCGATCCTTTCTACTATCGTGTCTACTTCATCTGAGATGAATCTCATTTTCTCTGACTTATTCACAAAGGGTGATACATAATCAGGCATCTCGTAAGGGAGCCTTTTTATGTAGCCATGTAAAAGGAAATGGGGTGAAGACCCTATAGATCGATTATACGCGGAATTGATAGCGATTTGGGCAAAACTCAGGTATTTATCCCAATCTCGGTGGTTTGCATTCACGTAGTGTCGCAAGAAAGATTCAATATCAGCATTTATTCTTTCTACAACACCATTTTGGGAGGCTTTGTAAGGCAAAATCTCTATCTTCTTTATCCTCCACGCCTTACATAGGTCCTTAAACACCTGGCTCGTAAATTCCAAGGCATTGTCAGAGACAAGCAGTTGAGGGGCGCTATGCCTACATATGACCCTCTCTTGTAGTGCTCTGGCACATTCTTCGCTCGTTCTCGTCTTACAAGGCACTAATTCGACATATCGCGTCAAAACGTCGCGAAATACTAAGATGTATTTGGCTCCTGATCCTGTACAAGATGGCAATTTTCCAATACTGTCAACATGAACGCGTGAGAAAGGTGTGTACGGCAGCGGCCATCTATTAATCTCTGCGACAGGGGGTCTAGGACCCTTAGTTCTGGCGCACGACACACATTGACTACAGTATTCCTTAACTAACTTTTGAACACCAGGGAAATGGTATTTCTCCTCTACTCTCTTTTCAGTTCTTTGTTGACCACCGTGTCCACCAGCTAGTGAAGCGTGGCACTGGTCTATCACACTGTAAATCATACTATCTGGAACATGTACAAGATAAGGTTTTGCTTCTACAGCGTAATGTAAAATGCCTTTTATTAAGATGTGGTGGGTGTGTATTGGGATTCTCTTCGGCCCATTTTACCAATTTTCCTACACGGGGACATTTCTGTTGTTCTTTGATGAAATTTTCCCGACTCAACGCGAAATCTATTCGAGGGAACTTTTCTGTTGTTTCTGCTTTCTCTATTTTCTCTGTTCTCTCTGTTTTCGCTTTTTCTTTGACCAGGAACACATTAGATGCCGGATGCCTACTCAAATAGTCGGGGGCAACGTTGTTCTTTCCTTTTTTATACACTATGGTGGGTGAGAAACTGTTTACTAAGAGATTCCATCGAGCTAAACGGCCGGTCTGCTGCTTATTTCTAAAAATAAAGCAGAGAGGTTGGTTGTCGGTGATGATAGTGACCTTATAGCCGAAGATGGTGTTCTTAAACTTTTGCAAGCAGAACACCACGGCTAAACACTCCTTTTCGATCGTATCATAATTTAACTCACTGCCCCTGAGTGTCCGGGACACGAAAGATAAGGGCTTCTCTTTCCCTTCATCTGTCAGTTGGTACAACACTCCTCCTATTCCGTAATTACTGGCATCTGTGTTCACGAAGAATTCTTTGCTGTAATCAGGAAAAGTCAGTTGTGGCTGCACTACTAGTTTCTCTTTTAAAGTGTCGAAAGCTTGTTGTTGTTTTTTCGTCCAAAGGAAAGGGACATCTTTCTTTATCAAATCATACAGAGGTTGTGCTACCGCGGCGAAGTCCTTTATGAGGAAGCGAAAATAAGAGAAGAACCCAAGCAAACTCTGTGTCTCCTTCACATTTGTAGGAGGGGACGAAACTCTTCATTGTTTCTACCTTGGCCGGATCTGGGCTAATTCCATGTCTTCCTATCTTGAATCCTAAGTACAAAACAGCTGATTGTAGGAAGCTACACTTAGATAATTTTATTCTCAGCTTATTTTCTCTGAAAGCAGCAAGTACTTTCCTTAAATTTTCAAAGTGTTCCTCCACGTTCCTGCCCAGGATCAAAACGTCGTCTAGATAGACTTGTGCGACCGGTCCTAAGAGGTGGTTCAAGGCCATTGTCATCGTGCGGGCATAAATGCTTGGGGCATTCTTATGTCCGAACATCAAGCGAGTGGGACACCAAAGGCCCTTCCTTGTCCTAAATGCCATCAGCTTTTGTGTCTCCTCCTCTATCTCTAAGGCGTTATACGCGTCCAATAAATCTACGGATGTAAACACGGTATTACCCCCTAGGGACGTAAAAATCTCGTCGATTGAAGGCAGAGGGAACACGTCCTGAACGCTATGGGAGTTGAGGTACCTGTAATCCAAACACACTCTAGGCTTTGAACTATTCTTTTTAGCCACTACCAGTAACGGAGACGAGTGGGGGCTGTACCCTGCTTTGATGTACCCCTTTTTCAGTGCAGAATCGGTGAAATCATCGATGTCTTGCAAGTACCGGTGCGGTAATCTGTATTGTTTTCGAAAGATTACTTTAGGGGCATCGGGTAACAGCTCAATCTTAAATTTCTGAAGCGGACAGACTGGGACAGCATCATCATCTAGTGCCAATACGTCATGGTAGTCCATGAGGAGCTCTAGCAATTCCTCCAGATACTCTGGGGTTTTTCGAGAAGACAATTCTCTGCATCCTCTTTTGACATCTTCTCTTCTATGATCTCTTTGTACACCCTCCTTAACTCTGTCTTCGTAAGACCTTTTGAGCAGGTGGCTACATTAGCAGAAACTGTTCTCTGGTGCCCTCTATCGTCTGTGCTTCTCCTGATTGGTTTGCTAATAATCGGATACCCTTCTCCTAGATTCACACCTTTATGCAAATAAAATGATTTGTCACTCAAATTTATATAACTGAGGATAACTGTGTTATCCCTCACTGGACTAATTGTATTCGCGACGTACAAGGGTCCTTTCGTGAAAGCTGGTGTCATTATGCACATTCGCTCCAGTTCTATATCATCTTGAGTTTCCGGTCGGAGTTTTAGATATCCGCATGATTGACTAGGCAAAAACAGTCTTGCTCAGTTACCTTTAAATTTATCTTAATTTCTTCATCCATCATCAAATAACCATCTCCTCCATGGTCATTGCTCTCCAAAATTTCCAAATCTTCGGATTGGCCCAAATTTTCTTCCATAGCTGAGGGAGTGTGCTTGAATCTGGGTCTGGCCCCTCGGGAATCAGCGCTGCGATGAGTGAGGGGTGGGTTCCGGAAGCCCACTTGGTCCCTTTTCATCTTGTCTGGCTCCCCTTGAGCTTCTCCTTTCAAGGCAGTTTCCCTGTCTCTTTTCCTCTGTATAGGCACTGGCAGCTTCTTCGAAGTCCGAACTGAAGAGGTTGTCTTCCCTCTCTGGGACACAGACAAATCGACCTTCCTATAGGAGCGAGGTTCTACCGCGGCGTGTACGTTATTAACTGACCAGGCGGCCTCCCTATGAGAAAGATGCTTACCCGCGTTGCGTGCGTTATAAACTGGCAAGGCGGCCTCCCTACGAAAAAGATGCTGATCCGCGTTGCGTGCGCTATTAGCTGGCAAGGCGGTCCTCTTAGGAAAAAGATGCTTATCCGCAGCACGTGCGGTTGGTTTAGCGAAAATTTGGTTCGAATCCTTTGTTCCCCCCCCTCTCGACCCTCGGGCCGGGGGCAACTGCTCCTCCTTTTTCTTGAGGTCCCTTATTACTCTAAGATTCCCTCCAGAAACTTCTCTAACCAAATAAATTCCGAGTGGATCGGCAAAGATCGGAATGTCTACCTCTCTATCCTCCTTGATAGACATCTGTGCAGAAAAGAAGTTCAAAGTTATGGGAATGTTAGACAAAACATTGCTACCTAAAAGAATATCCCAACTATTCTCTCCATCGTTATCACTCACTTGGAATGTAGTGAGGTAATGCTTTTTATGTAGGCGAAGGTATAGTTGTATTTCTCCTTTTAAGACCGTTGGCTTACTGTTCACCCCCTGTACTACTAAATCGGTCTTACGGAGGATTGCTTTAAAGTTTCCCTCCTTTTCCAATTGTTTGAGCCGCCGGGCGGTGACGATACTGACACTAGATCCTGTGTCAACCAAAACTTTGGTCTTCGTCTGCCTACTACTTAAAGATGGAGCAAGGTAGACATTGGTGTAAAAGTGTCGTCCCAGCCTAAAAGGTTGCTGCACGACTTCTTT
>JABUQX010081958.1:27500-45433 GCA_015478945.1 Trachelipus rathkii
GCATGAATTGGTTATGTTCATTCAATAATATATGAATGGGACGTAAGGAGTATTCGGAGGGAAGGGAAAAAATAGGCGCTGATATTGGAGTATCCGGAGGGAAGGGAGATTGTCATTGAGTGGGAGAATCGAATTCAGGGGAAAGAGATATCGCCTCCAAGAGTGAGGGATTGAAGTCTTGGCCCAATCGATCCCCTTATTTCTTCGTTCACTTCTTTCCCCCACTCTTTTCTTCGTTCATTTTTTTTCCTCATTTTCTTTCCTTCTCGTGCGGCATTATATGCACATACAACAGACACACACACATCGTTTATTTATATATATATATATATATCGTTTTTTACTTTTATTGATATAAATCTACTAAATTACTTTTCAATTATAATTTATTTACTAAATTATATTTGTCCGTATCCCCGCCGTATATTTAACAGGAGGTAAAAATCGATTTGGTTTTTTTTATATAATTAATTTAACTAATTACATTTGTCGTAGTCCCGCGAATATTTTCAGAAAAAAAAATAATATATTTTATATATATATATATATATAATATAATATTTATATATATATATATATATATACTATATATATATATACTATTATATATATATTATATATATATATATATATATATATATATAATATAAATATATATAATATCATAATATATAATATATAATATATATATATATTATATATATATTAATACTATATATATATATAGTCGTTTCCGTTTTTTATTTGAATAATAAATTTATTATTACTTTTTCATTATAATTATTTACTAATTATATTTGTCGTAGCCCCGCGAATATTTTCAGGTGGTAAAAAAGCGAAATCGTTATTTTTAACCCGTTTTTTTTCCGTTTTTTTTTAGTGAAAAAAAAAAAGTGTTTTTTTTTCTTTTTTTGAGTGAATTAAAAAATAAGTTTTTTTTCAATTATCGGAAATCCGTAATTTAGCAATAACATAATTAATAATTATCAAAGTAAGGTAAAACCTTTTGGGTTAGACCCCAGACCACCCAGTAAGGGTCACTAGGACCAAAGGTCACCAAAGGTCACGGAAGGTCACCAAAGGTCACCAAAGGTCACGAAAGGTCACCAAAGGTCAAAAGGTCACCAAAGGTCACCAAAGGTCACGAAAGGTCAAATTGCCCAAATTGACCAAAAATACAGAAAATAATGTAATTTTTGACCTAAAACCCTTAGAAATTATTATTTTTGACCTAAAAATAACAGAATTGTTATATTTAGCTACAGAAAATTTGGAAATTTATTTTACTGATTTGAAATATTTTAAAAATTATTCTACTGCAACAAAGATTATAAAAGCCACAATTTATAACAGAATTGGAAAAATAAATTTGTTGGTAAATAAATGGATTGATTCCAACTTAGAAAATATTTAATAGAAGAACGTTTAATAGAAGAACATAGAACAACTTTGAAGAACTTTAAAGAACTTTGAAGAACAGTAGAACAAATAACCTTTGACCAAGAAGAACAAATAAGTTGACCTTTAACATTTTAAGAACACACCCGACTGGAAAAGGGGATAGTTGTTTCTTAATTAATTAATTACAGAGAATTAATTAAATATAATTATCAATAGACCTTTGATATTTTTTTTAAATAATTTTGAAAGAAAATTATTTTTATTTTTGAAAATAGACCTTTGATATTTTTTTAAATAATTTTGAAAGAAAATTATTTTTATTTTTGAACTTTAAATAATTTTGAAAGAAAATTATTTTTATTTTGAACTTTGAACTAAAGTGATTAAATTTTAATTTTTAAATTTAATAGTGATTAACTTTAAACAGTAATTAATAATTAAAATCGAATAAAATAATTTTAATTATTTAATTAAAAGTTAATAAACTCTTTTGTTTGAGTTTAAATAGAACTTTACATATTTTCTTTGAACATTGAAAATTTTTGGAAAATATTTGAAAACAGTTTGAATATTTTTGAAAACTTTGAAAAAATATTTTTGAAAACTTAGTGTTTTTTTTTTTTTGAAAAACTTTGAAAAATATTTTTGAGACTTTAGTTTTTTTTATTTTAGAAACAGTTTGAGAACTTAGTTTTTTTTTATTTTTTGATTAACTTGAATTAATTAAAGTTTAATCATGACTATGTTTGAACCAATAGTCTTTACAGTCTTCGTATTTTCAACATTGTTTCTCATTCTCTGCTACCTGGTTCAAAGGGCTATAGCCGGACCAGTTGACCCTAATGGAGCTTCAGGAGGAGCTGAAGGGGAAAATAAAGACTTAGAAAATGATGATTCAACAGAGAACATGAATGAGAACATGGATAATACAAATAAAGAAGACAATACAGAAGATGTTAATCAAGATGAAGAACATGATGTAACAGAAGTGAAGATTACTGACGGACAGAAAACAGAAGAGAATACAGGAGCAAAACCCAAGATAAGGGAACCCACACAAAAGGATATGGGACTTCCTCCAGTATATCTACCTCCTTCTAACATTGATACAATGTCGTTAAACCCAAATCAGAGAACAGCTTGGGACTGGCATCAACCAGGAAATACAGAAAATACAGCAAGAATACCTAAGGTGCTCCAAAAGACAAATGTTTTGGACAATACTTTTAATATACATTTAAATGCATCGGGGGCCACTCCCCCTTCAAATAAAAAGAAAACTTACCCTTCCTGGAATGGCCAAACAGAAATATTTAACAATAGAAGTGAGTTTAGTGGAACTTGGGGACAGACCCAAGCAAGTGATACTCTATATGGAGGACAACCTCAGAATCCGTGGGGACCAGCCCAAAATACTTTAAATAATCCTTTAAATATGCAGCCACCTTACACAGGCTGGCAACAACCCCTTCCTACAATGCAACCTGGTTACAATCCATACCCATATGGACCCCCTTATGGAGGATATTATCCAAACGCTGCGTATACCCCTCCATTACCAGAATTAGCTAAAGAATTAAAATTGTATGGAAGAAATATATCCGCAAACCGCTGCGTTGCTCTCCACTTCCAGAATGCCTAAAGAATTAAATTGTATGGAAAGAACACCAAGACCCAAAGTTTGGGTAGGCATTTAAGTTTGAAGATTACTTTCGACGTGCAAGAGAAGATAGCGCACGTTAGGCCTAATAACTGAAAGACAGAAAATAGACTATGCTAAGACTACAATCTCTTCTGATTTCACATCAGAGGCCCGCCAGTACATTCTCAAAGACAATAGCTTCTCGAGGTGTAAGACCCTAGAAGACTTCTTGATTCAACTGAAGATTTTTCTCAAACCAGAAAAAACCGAGACAATCTTCTGTTTATTGAAACAGTTCATGAAATTTCAAAGGAAACCACATGTAACTCTTACTGAATTCATGTTGGTCTTGAAAAATCTCCTTTGGGAATATCAGAGAAAACTCATCGATATAGAGACTGCCTTTGGATTTACTTCTCAACAGATAAATATCTTAATTATGACTAAGATTTTAGAGAGTATGGAAGAGCTCAGAGATCATCGAAGACTTAGAGAAAAAGTCTTAAAAGTCTTTAATCCAGATTTGAGTTTCGTAGAAATTTTGGAGAAACTAGCCAATTAGAAGAAGGAGTCCTTGTTCAAACTACCATAGATCTGACAAGTAGAAACATACAGCTTAGAGTATTCTATACAGAGAACAATAGCACTAATAACAGTGAGTTAGAGAAAGAAAGAAACTACATTGAACCCATTCCCATGAGGACAGAACATGGAATGGAGAAATAAAGAGAATACTTCTAAATTTTCAAGAAAAAGGACAAGCCCTTCTCCAAATAAGACCTAATAAGGGAGTAGTTAAGAAACTCTCTCTCCAGTAAAGAAATAAAGTCAATGGACTATTGCCTAAAATGTGAATTCTTTAGTCACAATTGCTCCCTGAATAATCTGATGGATTGAATACAACATATTGTAGCGTATGTAAAGAAAAGGTTCCATGCCCGGTGTTGTCGAATCCGTCTAATATTGCAAGAATGCCCCTCGGGTGGATCCTAATGAAAATTGAAAATTAATATGGTAATACCATATATAACACCACTGATTTTGAATAATGGGGTCCAAAGCTCGAAGAAGTCGAGATTAAAAAAATGATTCAAATACTAGAAAGCCAAACTCTTACTCAAAGAATGAGCGTGCTATCAAGGTAAGAGTCCTAAGAAAACGACCAGAGTTCACCTGATCTCTAATCATCAAGCAGATCCAGAACATGAAGAAATATCTGAAGCTGAAGATGAAGAAGAAGAGAACGAACAGTTTTTTCAACCCGATCTTTCTACAAGAGAACCAAATTTTTGAGTTAGTTCTGGCAAAGATTTAAATGAAGAAATGGTAAATAGAACAGTATTTAAAGAAAATACTTCAAGCTTAAAGAAGAGAGGTGTTTTAGTAACCTCTAGCTTCTTTGGTGTAGGAATTAGACCCCCAAAATTGGGATGTCATTATTTTTTGTCAATATTTTTGACTCCAACAAAAGGTCAGAACGAGGTTAAGGTGCATAGCCTATTAGATTTGGGGAGCACAACCTGTTTGATATCGTTGGATAGATTAAAGGAAATAGAAAGAGAAGGAAGATTCAAACTGTCTCTTAAAGAAGCTAGTATTATAGTTCAAGGGATTGGAACTCAGATGATCCATCCTATAGGAGAAGTTGATCTACTTTTGAGACTACACCAACAGTATTACCCAGTCACCTTTTTAGTGTGTAAAACTGAAAGCATTGGAGCTTGGAATGGAATTTTATTAGGTACAAGTATTTTAGCTAATCTACCTATAACAATAGACCTTTCTTCATCGCATTTAAATCTTAAAGAAGAGGATAACGAAATTAAAGTTAAAATCTTTGCCAGGTTAGGAAGTTATTTTCTCATGAATCAAGAGGAAAAGATAACTAAGAAAGATATAAATAATAATTCTAACATAAATGACAAATTTAAATTAAACAATTACAGTGATAATTGTAAACCAGTAATTAAGAGAGGCTCTATTGAAAAGCCTACAAAGAGAGTTATTACTCAAGGCTCATTGGAAAAGCCTACAAAGGTAGAAATAAATAAGAAAAATTGTTCATCAAGAGAAAAAGAAAATTCCCAACTTCCCTCGGTAAAGGAAGGACCTTTCCATAGCAGAATGAAGAAATAGAAGTTCAATTGCTATTATTAGAAGAAATAATGGCACCTGCTCAATCTTATGGTTACTTGAAAGTCAGACCTGAGAGTAAAAGAAGATTTGAAACGGAACAGAAGTGTTTAACTAACACTGCTTTTTTCTTAGGCCATTATATTTTGCAAACTCTGTATGCCCAGTTAGAAACAATGAGTTATTTTGAGTTATATTAATCTAAGTGACAAGCCTTTTTATTTAAGAAGAAAAATATATTAGGGAAGATGTCATCCTATTTTAAGAAAATTATTGAAAAAGATTTTTATAAAACTGCTATTGTACAGAGAATAAGCAGATAGGATCTACTTGTATAGTTGCTCAGAAAATTTATCAGATAAACAGTTGAAGAATGCCATACAGAGAAATTATTAACAGATAATTGAGTAAAGAAAAGCAGATGTTTTCTATTTAAGAAAACCTGAGCATTTATAAGAAGCTATTTTAGATATTTGTTAATGGGTACATAAAGGACGATTATTTAGTTTGGACGAATGATGCAAGTCCTGTGGTCTAATAAGCAGAAGTTTGAAATTAGAACTCTAACTCAGAATCCTCCAAAACAATCATTTTCAGAAAAAGGTTATCGCATCCCACATCGTATTAGGAAGACATAGATAATTTTTCAGATGCCATGCTTTAAAAGTACAAATATCATTAAAGCTTCTATTTACGCCAATAGTTCACCTTCTATTGGTGGTGGCCAAAAAGAATTCGAACACATAACCAAGAGTCTGTATAGACTATCGGTATTTAAACTCTTTCAGCGTCCCAGATGTGTACCCATTGCCCTCGATTGACGAGATATTTTCGTCCCTAGGAGGTAGTACAATTTTTACTAGCTGTGACTTGATAGATGCTTACCATTCCCTCGAAGTCGAGGAGGAAACACAGAAATTAATGGCTTTCCGTACAAGGAAAGGATTATTCTGCCCAACCAGATTATTATTTGGCACCGAAATGCCCCAAGTACCTATGCTAGGACAATGCAAGTCGCGTTGAACCATTTATTAGGACCTATTGCCCAAGTGTATCTAGATGATGTCTTAATCATGGGTAAAAATAAGGCAGAACATTTTGAAAACTTAAGGAAAGTTTTTACTGCATTTAGAGATAACAAATTGAGAGTTAAATTGACCAAATGTCATTTTCTACAAACTTCAGTTTTGTACTTAGGATTTAAAATAGGAAGAGACGGAATTTCACCAGATCCAGCGAAGATAGAATCGATGAAGAGTTTCGTCACCTGCCAACATTGCGCAAAGTTGTTAAGGAAACACAACATGCTTTATTAGGGATTTTCTCAGTATTTTCGCTTTTAATTAAAGTGACTTTTGTCACTAGATTGGAAACCATGTGATAATTAATAAAAAAGAATGTTAAGCTATATGAGTTGGAAACGGAAGAATCACCCAAAAAGCACTTTGCAGTCTGTAAAGAAAGAAGCTTGATGGTGCACATAGCTCAGTTAGACTTTTCAGACTATTCCAGCCATTTTTTATAGGTAGAACGCCTGTGATATTGGAATAGGAGGCGTTCTTTTTACCAGGATGTCAAATGACGGCAAGGAAAAAGTCTCGTTTGTCTTTTCGAGTAAGTAATGTGTTTAAGAAGGGCAGGAACTCAACTATGTATTATAGATAAATAGAAATGTATTAGAACTACGCTATGATCTGTTCGTACGTTTAGCATTTTTATCAAAGTTTTGAATAAAATCGCTGGTGTTTCAAGGTTATCCCATCACCTGTATAATAATTATAACATGAGTCGATATTTTCGTGAGCAACTCCTCTCATGATGCACTTTATTAATTTTATCGACTCAACAAACAACAAACGGGACCGTCGCTATAAAGTCCGACGAGACATAGAATAGTTGGTAATACAGATAAGTTTAAACCAAGTCTCTCTCACAGCACTATCTAATAAAAGTGGACTCGGAAAAACAGTGGTATAATAACTAACAGTCACTGTGCGACATGGAATAATCTACCTTGAGACGGATTAGAGAACTGTCCTCTAGCATTTTATACAGACACCAAAACAGCTCCAAACGACCTTTCTTTTTATTCCACGCACGAGGCGAAAAGGCACCTCATCTTATTGGCAAGATATAGAATTTTTATTTGTAGAAGCACGAGAGAGAAATATTAAAATATGGAGAAAAATAGTAATGCCTGTAAGAAAACCATAACAGAATTGTTTCAAGATTGTGATTACGAGACATAATTCAGCTAAAAATTATCACGTCCTATATTGCGGCTATGCATTAGAATAAGTTGGTTGTACTGTCTAAATGCCAGCCGAGGATGAAACGCGTGAGAGCTAAGTTATATATATAAAGGCTTGAGAGACATATGTGTTTAAGATCGTCCATGTATACTCGTATTATAAACGGATCGTGCAATTCTTATATCAACTTGGATAATGGTTCAATTGGGACAGGCGATTAAGTACTAGAAAAAACGACGTTAGAAAGAGGATATCACTACGCTTGTTTTCTCATTACACCACATATATACACCGCTAATAGATTTGAGATTAAGATGATAGATCGAGTTATCATTTCTCATGAGCGTGTCCTTGCGTTCGCTATAAGTTCTATAGACGTAGATTGAAAGTGGTCTCACTTGGTTCACTCCTAAAAGCTTACAAAACTCCAACTCCGCAGAATGGCCTACGCAAATGTATTTCTATTAATCACATAGGTGACCCAGAATCTAAATATTAATCTAGAGATAGATAATCGTGTGGAGCGTAGGCATAGGAGATATATTATAACGTTTATACGATGTTTGTTAAACATCTTGCAGAGGATGATCTCAACTAGCAGCACACATTTCTCTCACGAAACTATGAGTCTATCCTTTCGAGAATGATTTTTAACAATTCTGCGGATATAAATGGTCGGGAGCAATAATTTGAGGAGATTAGAGAATTTTATATCAAAATAATGCTATCTGTAAAAGCACAGTACATGTGAAGGCCAGATTATGATCGTCTATAGATGCGATTTAGTGCCATTGAATAATATAGTAATCATGTATAGGAGCCAATTACGCGCCCTCAGATACACTGTTTTCAGCTTTCAGAGGACATGCTTTAACTGCTGAGAACTTCTTACATATACAGAGAGAGTCATTGTACTGACCTCACTTAAAGCGCTATGTAAAGTTTGGAGAAAAAACACTAATAAGTTACCAGCTCTTTAAGCACCTATATAACTATACAAAACCACAGTATCTATATAATTGAGTGAGGTATGATTGAGCTTTGAGATGCAGAAATTTGAAAAAATTTTCTCGTCATAATTTATATACGTAAAAGAAGATTAATTCAATTAAGAGATTTGAGGTCAATACTTATCTTTGTCAAAATAGCAATTAATATCATATGTTATAAAGATTCGAATTGGATCATTTATCACATATTGTGATTCTGCATGTGATATTATATAAGAGTATAATACTTATATACTATATATCTACCTACAGATTATATGTGATATTAATGAATCTCTCAATTTAAAATACTGTAAGATATGATTATTAATACAGAAATTCACTAGATTATAATTCATATAAGAGTATAGAGTAGGTATTTTATTTAAGCTGGAACATGATATGTATATGTCAATCTGTTACTTCTTAGATAGATAGTGTTAAAAATCATGTAGATAAAAGGAGAGCTATAATTAAAGCTATGGCAGTTTAAACTAGCAACAGAAAACTGCCGTTATAAAGGCTAAGTGAGAATTGAACAACATGATATAATATTCATAGTGAGCGCTAAACGATAACTCGTTGTATTAATGAGAGTGGGAGTGTGCTAAACACTGCTGTGAAGAAACACAACAATCACTATTATTAGATAATCAAATAAGAATAAGGATTTAACACTTTAAGGGATATGTTTTTGTTTCCCATTCTCACTTGCACAGTTTTATCTTTCTTGTTCTAAAATTCAAACAAAATTTATTTCGGTTCCCGGGATAATGGTAAAAGGAATAATATGCGCTCATAAGACATAAGTATTCTATATATATATCATATCATTTGATAATGTGGCAATGAATTAGGAATTCGTATCGCAATTCAAGAAGATTCCATGAGTGTTGATCATGTTTTCGAAAATATATATACAAGTAAGTTAATCAATAAGTAAAGTGGAAACTATGAATAGAAGCCTCGAGTATCGATATGTGGTGAATATCTTCAATATATTACTCTCCAAGCGAATTCTTACGAGATTCCCTCTTTGAACCTACGAATTTTTAGAGTTGACAATATGTTATACAAAGAATAGCACACACTATAACATAAGAATCTGAGTGATACCAAACAAGACTTCTTGTTATTATTTCCTAAAAATGTATATCCATGCACACCTTAAATTTAGCTGACCTGAGAGTGTAGATATTAGATTTGGCACCACCTATATTTCTTCACAAGAACAGACTCAAGTAGAGTGCAGGGAATATTTTGGCACAATAGTTATCTATCTATTGGAATGCTCGAGGCAAGAAATTAGATAGAGGTCACTCTATATATTTCAGCACCACGCTCTCTGGGGTAGAGAAAAACGGAAATTATCCAATCAATTCTGTCTATTGACGGACGCTATAAAGGATAAGTTATCTTCGACACACGAATACTTTCTACTCTAGACTGTGACGGTCTAGGGTCATGGTAGGTGTGGATCGATATTGTGCTGATCGATATGCCTGGAAGAGTCTAGCCTGGGTTGTTCGCATAATAGATTTTCATGTGTATGGTATATCCCGTCACAGATGGATAATCATAGTAGAGATTTAAATATAACACTCATCAATAGGGTCAAATAAAATTGAAGTAAAGAGAAATGAGATCCGCGACATTTATTATGTACTACAAAAGCTTGAGATATAACTATTTTTAAAGGTATCTTAGCGAGCGAGATTCGTGAGACGAAATATAAGGGTATCATAAAATCCAACACAAGGCAGAATGAGATAATATGAATGTCTCCACATTACACTCTTTAAATAAGATACGCAAGACTAATAAGACAGAGTTTGGTACTAAGAGACGAAATGTTAAATAAAATGAGATGATAGCCTCCAGTTTTATGTGTTCTTAGAGCAATATGTAGAGAATCGTCTTAAGATGGAAATACATGCTCTTACTCAATCTACTTTATACTTATCTACAGTAGTTGAATTACATATTAGAAGATTTGAATGTAGAAATGCCAGTATGAGTGAGCTAATAAAGAAATAAAAATATTAACTGTTGATACATTTATAGTTGTGTTCCTTGGCCTGTTAAGTATTACGTGTGTCTATATTATGGTAAGGATAATAAACTCTTACGCGCACAAGTACTATACGCTTTTAGACTATTATACTTTCGGATACTTTTAATTTTTTTGAAAGATGTATATCGTAAAGATATTATCAATTTTTATTATGTTTGTTTTTATATATCAATTTCGGATTTTTTTTTTTAGCTCCACATGTTACCGTTCATAACTCATTTGTGTACACTATTCTTAACAAATTAACTTAAGAATAAGTACACCTACGAAATATTATTTATTAATTTTACGTTTTGAGTCACAATACGACAACAAATCGTTTAACAAGTTAATTTTATTTAAATATAAATTCTTCTCTTTTTGTTCATTAAGTAACAGTAGATTCATATCGATAATTTTGATTTTATAACACTAAGTTATAGAAAGTATACCTCCTATCACATCAGTCTCATAAGTATCAAGTTTATCATATTATTTAGTATAAGAATATAATAAGTTGAAAGCTCTCTCAACCATTTCTCATTATTGACAGCTAAGCTCGTTTGTTTCACTTATATTAATAGAAATAAAGATATTAGGCCTAATAATATATTAATTTATTTATCTTACTTTATTCTTAAATTTTTTTATGCTAATATTTTAATATTAAGCCTTAAGCTATATATGATGTCAGACACGTGATGGTCGTTTGTCAGTTGTTTTGTTTAGAATATTAGTGTGAGATATCTTATACGTTGTCGTTGCATAGATGCTTAATATTAGATAAATTAAGTTTTGCTAAGTGAATTGATTTGAGTTTAGCAATTGTACAATCTAACCTTTTATGATGATTGTGAGTGTAAGTAAAATTACCTATATTGCTATAGGTGAGTGTAAGTAAAATATCTTTTTAAATTTTAACTACTTACCCTTAAGTGGGCGAGATTCAATAAGATAATCAAATTAATAACATTTATTTTATCTGTCGTTGATGTTTTAGTTAAGTATATATATACTTATTATTTTATATTATTTAGTGAATTGTAAGTTAATATCTCTGTGTCGACGTGAGCGGGACTCTAAAGTTATATAAAATCGTGAATGGTATGTAGAGTGGTAAGCTTCTTATCTAGACTGTGTGTGATATGAGATAAATGTTTCGACGGTGTTACAGAGTTTTGCATTTAAATATTTCGTTTTACGATGCTGATATACTTTAATCCACTATTGCTCGCACTGTAGATCAGTAAGTGAACAAACAGGAAGTACTGCCAAAGGTAAAATCATTCTGTTGTATCAATTCTTCGGTTGAGTAGAGATTTGTATCGTAAAGGGATAGTTGTATAGTGAATATTGCGTTGTATCTGTCTCTAATGATGGACAATACATAGTAAGAATTACTTCGTAATCTATTAGTGATAATGGTACAGCATAAGTTCAATGGATAGAAGTTAGCTTTTAAACAATGATTATGAAAGATGTGTTTATTTATACCAGTGTCATGTCGTTTAATAGATGATGAATTTTATTGTATATGAATATATCTAATAATAAAGAGCACATAAGTGTCATAATTATCAAAGTCGCTACATATTATGATATTTAAGATAAAGCTAGATCATAATATCCTTAGCTTAGCTAATGAATTTTAAAAGTAGGCTTGCTCGATGGTTGTTAGAGCTGTCAAGAACATGTGTGTGTGATGAGATTGCATGAATGGAGCTTGTCCTATATAATTATGAGGGAGTAACATATATATCTAGTAGCAATAGTATATTGATATATATGAGGTAACCCACTAGAGTAATAGAGACGAAGAATGAGAATATACAAAATATTAAGAGAATATTATATAAAGAGATATAACAATGAATTAAAATATAATATAAATGAGAAACATCAATTAGACGTATACTCACAATTTATTAGATTAATAAATAGAATACTATAATATGAACATATTAAAATAGTATCAATATCAAAAACATAATGCTCTAAAACCATACTAGAATTCAGATTTAACTATAAATATAATTGAGCATATTCAAAAAACAAAATACACAAGATACACGACATAATAAACCATAAATTAAACATCAATATTCGACTAAGGTATATTAAATATACAAAATCCATTTAACTATAACAATTTAAGGTTTGATAACAATAACATTATAACAATATAGAAAATTAAAACAATAGTTAAAGTGTGTTAACATAATATTAAGTATTTATACATCTTCATTACATAATTAGGTTCATAAACGATAAAGATAAATACACTGAATCAATACTTTAAGTTCACAGTCCATAACATTTTATGATTATACATAAAGCCTAGAAATGACAACAACTAACACAGAAAAATAAAGTTAATCATACTAGATATACAATTAGAAAGCGCACAATACGATAGTTAATATATCCTTTTTGAATATCCATCAGAACGCTATTATTAAAAGCAAGCCAAATAATAAGCCCTTGTGAAATTAAAGTTCTACAATGTAATAATGCCTATGACATAAGTTATCAACAATGAGAAATGATTCTCATATATAAACATGAGTTAAAGAACAAAGTTAGTATCAATATGCAGAAAAATGTCTATAAGCAGTACCATTCAGGCAGTAACGAAACCGTTAGAAAAATCAAATGTAAAGGACATACTTACAAATCCCACACCTACACTTAAGGTGTTTTTTCGTTAATTGATGGTCAACAGGAAATAAAACTTTATTTGCAGAAAAAATTCGGTTACGATTTAAATTTGTCGTAACCTAGGGAAAGAACCAGCGTTTTGTGTCCTCCATCTTATCTTTTAACTATCCAATGCCCTAACATGCTTGTTTACCTGGCTTTAAGGTACTGCTTTTGCTTAACTATACTACTAATTTCTCGTCAAATGTCCGTATAACATCTTTAAAATCAAAAGAACCTTCACAGTAACCACTAGGAAATTTCATATTATATCTTTTGAGAAAAATATTAGAGCTTCTATATCTGCGAAAGACCCATTCAGTACAGCAAGAGATAACTAAAAATGAGATGTGTGTGCTAATAATCATTCCTATAGCGTAGTAAACTTTGACCTCTTGTTAATTTCAATAAAAACCCATTCTTTAGAGAAAAATATTTCATTAACTTCATTAATTGCCCAAATCTGATAAAGTTTTTGTTTAATTTTTTAACTCTGTTGCTTACAACTCTCTTCAGGCATTGTTTCCAAATTTCAATAATGAAGGAAGGTCAGTGGATATAAAGACTAGACAAAATTTAATGATACATCCACACCAATTAAACTCCTTATCTTCTCAATTTAAAAATTAATCATATATGGTGAGGAACATCTAGTATTATTTATTCATTTTCATCATAGTGATTATTTATTTTAGATTTGGTCTTATAGAAAAGCATTGTGTAGAAAATGTTTTGAAAGAATTAAATCAAGAACCCCAAGATATTCCATTGCAAAATATACCCATTTCAACAATTCCAAGAGGTAACCCCAGTTCAAAATTTCCCACAGAATCAAATTGAAATTGGACCCTTGGTACAACCTCCATAAAATTTAGACAATCATGTAAACCCAAACCTCCATGCCACCACCTATTCCTATAGGCGATCTAATCTCTCAAGAAAGTGGAATTATATTCCCTAATATTGCTAATTTTGGACTAATATCCTTCTCATGACTATCCCTTTCTGCATTTAATTTTGCATTGTATGTTTATAATATATTAGAATTAAAATCCCTATGAATATCATTTTTAATTTCTAGGCAGGACGAGAGTGAGAGTGTTCTAGAACAGATGTAGTTGAAATAAAAACTCAGTTTTGTTGAATACTTAAAAAGTAGCCATTCCATTTATAATTGCTTCATAATCCATTTCTTAAGTTTCGTTTACATTTCAACATTTTTTGTTTAAATAAACTTTTCATTTAATATTTTTTTATTGTTTGACTCGACATTTCATTTCGTAAAACGTAAACAGATGTCAAAAATAGCTCGTGAATATGAGAAGAGAAGAAAGATGGGGAATGAGAGGAGACAACTTGGGGTTTATGGAGGAGAATTTAGAGTAGGGATTTAGAGAGGTTTTGGAGAAAAATTTTTTAAGAAGGGTTGGATCATAGGAAAATCATTTGTTTGGGTCCGAACAACCACTTAGATAACAGCTAAAGAATAGCGCTAAGTAGTGTTGTACAGGGCGAAAATGAGGAAATTTTTTCTAAAATTAAATATTTATAGTATACCGTCTTTAAAATATGATATAGGAAATATTATTGCCACTGTGAATAATCTATAGCATTTTTAAAATCCAATGATGTATATTATTTTTCCGTTTTTCTTTTTAATTATAATTTATAATTCAGATGATGCTAAGAAATGTTAATTATCATTATGATAGACCGATCACCGAAAGGAAGGTCTCACTAAAAAACATTTCATCGATTGGACACAGGTAATTACTTAAATACTTTAATCACATTTATTACCTAGTATTAATAATATAATAATAATAACAATAATAATGATATAATATAATAATAGTAATAGGTAATAATAATAATAAAATCTTGTAAAAATATTTACAGCCTTTACTTTGTAATATTTTTTTGCTTTTAAAAATAAAGATGTTTGACATAATACTAAAGAAATATATTTGTTAATATCTTTGAAATATTAATGTAATAATTGGAGAATTTTTGATGTTTTATTTTAATGATTTTTTCCTGTATTCATGAAAAGTTTATATTCAAATTATTAAGTAATATTATAGTACTGAACAATAAATTTGGTAAAAAAAAAATTACTTATTATTTGCTATTTTTAGTAAACTCATTATTTTAGAAGAACATTTAAATTTAATAATGTGTTTTTCATTGTTTATATAGATTTTTTTTTGGGACGCAGTAATTTTAGGATGCAATAAAACTCTTTACGAATTGGTGCGTTATTAAAATTCCTCCATTGTGGCCAATTGAGAAAGAAGAATCTCGAATAATTAGAGCCATCATATATATAGTATAATATATATATATATATATATATTATATATATATATATATATATATATTATATATATATTATAATATATATATAATAAATTATATAAATAATATATAGTATATATATATATAATCACACAATTATATAATTATCTTTATATTTGTATATTTTATATTTAAGCAAATATATATCTATATATGTATATATATTATGTATAATATATATATATATAATTTTACTATATATATTATATATATATATATATAATATATATATTATATATATATATATATATATATATTATATTATATATATATTATATATATATATTATATATATATATAGATTCTTTTTTACTTGAAATTTTTTTTTGTCTCAGGCGAAGAAAAATTAGAATAAAATTGGAAATTCATCAAAAGTTTTATATTTCATACCAAGGTTTCTTGCCGGATTGAACCTTAACATTAATAAATATTTGTTATGAGAGATTTCAGTTTTTTATAATGTTGTTTGTCAGCTTAAAGCTACTTTCTCCTTTTCACACAAAAATAAATTTACAGATTTTTAACACGGCGCAATCGATGGAGCGAGAGTCGAGAAGCAAGGGGCTAGGGCTTGATTTCTCGTCCGGATCCTAGGTAGAAATTAATTAGAGAAGTTACCCTCTTAGAACAGGGCAATATTAAAATAATAATAATAATAATAATAATAATAATATAATAATAATAATAATAATAATAATAATAATAATAATAATAATAATAATAATAATAATAATAATAATAATAATAATAATAATAATAATAATAATAATAATAATAATAATAATAATAATAATAATAATAACAATAATAATAATAATAATAATAATAATAATAATAATAATAATAATAATAATAATAATAATAATAATAATAATAATAATAATAATAATAATAATAATAATAATAATAATAATAAAGTTTCATTTTGTCGATG
The DNA here is from genome assembly GCA_015478945.1 of Trachelipus rathkii. Lineage (NCBI taxonomy): Eukaryota > Metazoa > Arthropoda > Malacostraca > Isopoda > Trachelipodidae > Trachelipus > Trachelipus rathkii. The sequence goes on from JABUQX010081958.1 coordinate 43,960, forward strand.
ATGAACAACTAACACATTAAAAAACAAATAACATTTATGCGTTATTTCAAATTTAGGCGCATACCAGAGTCGCATAATTTCTATTTTAATCTTGTTATGTTGCTTATATATGTATTGTAATTAGGGTTGGGGAAAAAACCGTTTTTTTCAAATCGTGTTTTTTTCATGTTTTTTTCGTTTTTTCAGTTTTTTTCGTTTTTTTCATTAAATGTATTTTTAAAAATATAAAGAGGCTAATATGATATTTCACTTGAGTATTTTCATTTTTCAAATATAGGATAACTGAAAATTAAGACAAATATTCATTTGATTATAAATAGGCAGAACTTCCTTTTCTTAATATTTATCAATGTTTTCATTACAATTTACAGTAACTGGCCTGTTTTCTTATAGCTGCGTTGGCAGACGCTATGTAGTTCTTACTTACTATTTTAAACTATGTATTTTCGTTTGTATCATAATATCATAATTTATCAATTTACTTTTTAAATATTAATTGGTAGAGGTTGTTTATATAGATTGAGTCTGAATGACAAAACTCAAAAAGTGACTTAAGGGATGCAAAGAAATAGGGGATTATCGTAATCCCAACGTATATGCACACTTGTAAATGAAGAGGATGAGGTGAATGACTAAATTAATTTTGGCTTTGAATATAACTTTTTGAACTTACTATCACTAGTCCCCACTCCCAGACCCCAGTCACTACTGAGTCCTGACTACTGTGCTGTGAGCTACTGGTCCAAGCCTCATTATCACTGGGCTCATTAGCGTGATCAGCCACATTTAAATTTTGATATGACTGATAAGTCTGAAATCTCAGTCGTATGAAGTATGTGTGAGAATGACAGTGGTGAGGAGCAGGGCTAACAAAACTCTTAGCTTAGGCTCCTTAGCAATAATCATCGTTTCTCAGTTTGGCAAATTTCGAGATTTCTAGTTCTAGATTATGACATAAATACTAGTTTTTGCATGTCTATTACAACAAAAAGTATCATTCTATGCGGGAAGCCTTTGCAACCTTTCTTTCCTTAAAAAAGTACAGTCACACCAACTTTTTGCACGGGGCATTTCAAATTCTGATTAAATCATTATGATAAAAATGTTACTCGAAAGCTGAAACAGAGTTAGAAAACATTAATGAAGCCACACACAAAATATTATGAATATCAAAATTCAGAATAAAGCTATCAGGTTAGGTAAAATTTTGACAAACACAAACTCAGGGCTTCCACCTTGTAGGAAGAATTGGAACCAAAAAATGTCAAATTAGAGCATATTTGCTAAAATTTATAATATAATGTTCAAACATGTAAATTCACAACTTAATTGAAAAAAGAAAAAACAAATTTTACTTTTTTTTTCAGGCTGTGTTTTTCCATGAAAAAAAAAACGTTTTTTCGGAAAAAAACGAGCTTTGGTTTTTTTCCTCTCACCAACCCTAACTTGTAATGCTTTAAAATTGAAGCAACGA
>JABUQX010081959.1:0-17500 GCA_015478945.1 Trachelipus rathkii
ATCACCATTGACAGCATCTATTCCGTACACTAGCGTTTCACTTGTGTTTGTACGTCACATCTGATTTGATCCATTCTCAGAGAGCCGTACCGACCAGTATCGGCACACCATATATCAACTAAACACCCTGCCTATATAAGCTTCCTATTAAACATACTATCATACACCTGTTGCAAAATCCATAAAACCAAAATACAATTTAGTTATTACTTCTCGTCATTTTCTAAATCTCCCCCTCCCGCTTTCTCCCACGCAGGCCTCGTACAACGCCGCCCATCCTAGTCACACATCCTCGCTTTTACCCTCCTAAACGCACCTTGTTCTTCTTCCATCAGTGGTTCTTCAGTCGACTCACGGCACTCTTCGACTCATAAATACCGTAGCAATTGAGGAGCGCTTCTCTAGCAGACGACTCAAGTAAACTTAAATTTCCCCTACGTTATAAGAGTTCTACAATTCCCAACTTATTAATACAAGAGTTTACAGTCGCGCAGATGAGTATAAACTAAAAAGATTCTTCTATATAGAGGGGTACTATTACCGGCGTGCGTCCTGGTGCAATCCCCTTCGTAAACTCTAACCCTCCATTAAGAACGCTTATTACAGGGGGGGTGGGGTGGGGGCGGAGGAGGGGGGGTGGGTGCGGCGAAGAGTCGCAGATGGTGCGGGGAGGGTGCGGGACGCAGTGGCGGGGTCGGCGGCGGCTGCGGGGTGTCGTGGGGTGAGGTCAGGGGTGGGGGGTGCTGCGGCAGGCCAGGTGTAAGGGTTTCTACCATCTGGGATACCTGCAGATTTACCATTCTTCGAACTTTCCTCACTCTAATCCATTTCGCTCCTCCTTACTAGGATAACCTCATTCCCTCCAAAAGTGACTAATTTCCTTCCTTGCATCCATCAACCCAGGCACACAATTCAACGTGTCACCATTCTTCATTACGTTAAATATTGTGCAGATTTTCGAAGTGTTTTTTCTCACACTCCCCTCAAACATTCATTTCTACAGTTACAAAAGCACAATCCCTATTCATTATTCTGAAGATCAGATTTCCTTATTCTCATTCTACCTTTTCCGCGCTTCCTTCCCAGAAGAGCTTCCTTATTCTCCTTGTATGTCCCCATTCATCCTCCCTTCCAACTTTGTCATCGTTACCTCGGTTGTTCTCCTACGTATGTTTCACCTTTTAGTATTATCCTATTTTTGGTCCTCCTTATATATGGTTCCAAGCATCTGGGTTCTTTTTTGAGATTTTCATCATTTTGCTTTTAGGTACATGTGTCCAACCAGCGCTTTCATTTTGTTGATCTTTTACGCTTTTCACTCACCTCTGTCATTCCACCTATCTCGCGTGTGATGAACAATTCTTACTTTCCTACTTTAGCGGATCCACACACGTGTCCTTTGCAATGCTATACAATTGCCTTCCTTCAGTTGTTGCCCGACCAGATTTTTCAAGTATCAAAAAACTTGTTCCACAAGTTCAAGTCCGATTTTACTAGCGAGCGCCTTACATACGTTTAGTCTTTTATTGTCTTGGTTTCAACAATTAACTTTCCACTCTTAAAATTTATCCTACCTTCCTTCGTATCACCTTCCTCTCCAATCCAAGCCCCCACTAACTTAATTTTTTACATAGACAACATAATGATCCGATAATCCCTATTCTTCCATATATGCCCCTACAGGGTGTGGTGATTAACATCCAACACATAACATTTAACATTTACCATCCATACACATAGTTGGATTTGATAACTGTAATTTTTTCCTTACATATTTTGACATTTTTTTTTTCTTTTCTTCCTTATGTTATTGCGAGAATTGAAATTTTTTGTTTAAATAGCCAAAGTTTTTAAAAGCGAGCTATATTTTTTTTTTCATTCAAAATTTGTCTCTATAGGAGAAGATGCTGTTCTTCTGTATTTCTTACCTTGCTGCTAAAAGTTAAAAAAGTTGAACTTCACTCCAAATAGAATGCATTTTAAAATCCTTCAAAAGGTGACATGCAAGAGGCCTTTATGATTCATGCTCAGGTAATTTTATTTAGTTGTGTGTTATACATTTCTACTAAGCTAAAAATTTTTCCTCTAATAACTTTTATTACTTAATATTCCTTGAATTGGTAGTTTTATGATTTATGCCATTTTTCTATTAATATATTTCTTTTTCAGAATGCTGAGGATATTCCTATCATCATATCTAGAAGATAAGAAAAACTTGGGGAAATGTCTTTACACATGCAACCATTTGTAATTATTCAGGGAAAAGATCTGAATGCAGTTCAATGCTACGGCGTAATGAATTCTGTTTTATATGGATTTGATTCACTCTTAAAGGCTGTTGAAAACTGCTTTAAAGCTTTTCATGTACTTTACCTCCAGTACCAATTGAATCTTCAAGTCTGGTTATTCATCCAAAAATACTTTTTTGAAATTAAAACAGAGTAGGATAAGACAGTTTCTGATGTTTGTGAATTAATTTCTGATATTACTTCATATAATACCGATGAAATTTCTGATTAGACTTTTGATAAAATTAAAGTTTTTAGTCATAAAATGGAATTTGCTAAATTTAGTTATTTTTGCTTTTATTGTAGGGAAAAAGTACCTAGTGTTGCTAGTTTAATTTTGTATTTACAAGTTTTTCACCCAGAGGAATATTCTGAAAGTAAATTTATATGTGGGCAAGGTAATTCCCATAAGCAATTTTGTATAAAATATTTCTTTAAAAGGCATTTGAAAAAAACATTTTTTTTCATGTTAAATGTTTTAAACTCGCATCAAAGTTACAAAAACCAAAAAACAAATTCTCAAATTGATTTTTGTAGTTCTAATAATTATAATCTTTTAGCGTCTTCAAGCGGTACCTCTAGTAATAATATTCAATCTCTTTTGAAACATCAAAATTATAATCTATTTAATAGTAATTTTTTTCATCCTTTAGAAATGATCGATTATGATGATATTGTTTCTGAACTACAAAGTAAATTCGAGGAAGAAGTTTTGCAATTTGCCTCTCAAAAATTTCATAATGATTATGCATCAAGAAAGAAAATTAAAGAAGAAATATTTCAGAGCTGAGAATCTAATTTCATTTAAGTTCATCTCTTCTTGCACTTACTTAAAACTAAAAGGTTCTTTGGGTCTAAAATTTTTTTTTATTTTTTTTTTTTTTTTTTTTTTTTTTTTTTTTTTTTTTTTAAAGTTCCCACCTCACGGGCATAGCCCTATTCAAGGAGGGGATTTTTGACTCACATGCCTAATGAACAAGTTTCTTAATAGCGTTTCATAAATCCATTTTGTACATAATATTTTATATGTGATTCATATAGACTCTTAAGTAAAGTAGCGATAAAAACGAGTTTCTGATGTTGATCCTCAGCTATATAACAAGTAAGGAATATAAAGACTAGTTGATAGAAATTTATAAATATTTAAATCGTCGCCATATGAAAAAACTTCCAAATAAGTATTTTATTTAATTTTTCCTATTATTGGGATAACCTGATTGAATATGTGTTCCTCCATTTGATGACCGTTTATGATAGTGAGCATGTAAAGATATATGGATTTCTTGTATCCGAATCTGCCACTCTTCAAATGAATATTTAGTCAATGTAACATGGCCACGTAGTAAATTTAAGATTATACCGGGTATATTGAAAAAGTTTTCCACTTCTTACTAATGAATGATTATTGAATGTGGCAATACCTATGGTTCACATTTCTGAGGTGTGGAAAGGGAACAAAATAAGGAGCATTTTAACACTTTCTCTATTCATGTTTTTTCCGGCACAAAGTTTTCAATCGCGATAAAAGGTTTTCTTATTAAGCTTATCTTATTCAATCAGATATCGAATATTGATAACGAAATTATTTTCAACAAGATAAATGATTTAAATTATTTATAAGCAGAAGGTATTGAAGTGAAAATCGGTAATAGAACCTTTACAATTTATTTTCAGCTGCTATCACTTCTTGGTGATAATTTGGTTATGAATACAATTGGAGGGTTTGTTCAAAGTTTTAATGCGAATTATTACTGTAGGCATTGTAAAGCGAACAAAGAAATACTGCAAAGACAAACAGCTGAAGACATTTTCTTACTGAGGAATAAAGATCAATATGAAAGAGAGGTACTATTAAATATGCCTTCAGAAACTGGTGTAAGATCGGAATTCATTTTTATTATATGAAGTTTCAAAGTTATATATATTGACAAATATACTTCGTGATAGTATGCACGATATAAAAGATGGCTGTTTGTAATCTTTGATTGGAAGAGTAAGAATCATAACTTTTTTTTATGTAAGAAGGTAAAGTATTATTTTCAATATGAAACTTTAAATAATAGCAGCTCCGCTTAAATATACGTTCCTGACGGAAGAAAATGGAAGCCTGTAGTTACCGTCGTATCGGTAAAATTAATATGTGATTAATATTTGTAAATATATTTACACTCCAATCTTATTTGGAGGAGTTGATGTACCTTTACGTGAAATGGAAGAAATTATTGGGTTATTTTTATTATTCAAACACTTCTAAATTAAGGTAAATAACATGTGTATTTCATACTTGGGTGAGTTTCCAGAGAGGATACAATATCAAAATGAGGAATTAATTATTTTTAAAGATATTAATATCACTGAGATTATACTATTAAATCTAAAGCATAACAATTATATTATAAGAGAGTGCAACTATCACTACAGGATAGAATTATATAGTAGAATATGGAGATAACATCACTGTAATAATATCAGTTTATGGTGTATGAGTTTTGAAGTGAAACATATGTAGGAGTTAAAATTAAGGATAAATAACATCTAGATCTGTGAATAGGTATTAAATTATATATTCTTAAAACATTGAATACATAAATTATCATATCAAAATGTTTCCCTATCGTTTAATTCGAACGCGAGGTTTGGATGAATACTCTGATCTGTGGAGAAAAACCAATAAAATGTAATAAAATATCTCCTGAAAATATTACATCTTTATCGGAAAGGCTTTATCAAACTTATGGTGAAGGTTTAATTCTTATGTACTGTTGTTTTTTATCAAAGATAGTTTTTTAATCGAGAAATGCCGAATATTTTTTCAAATTTTTTACAATTATTGGTATATACCCCTCCTCCTCGTTTTAACTATTTTGTGGTAAAACCATTCTGGAAAAACGCTTGAATTTTAACACTCCTTTTCATAATTTATGCAAATTTTAGGAATTACCAAGACATTTTAGAAAATTTATCAATATAAAGATGTCTTTTCAATATGTGTGGTAGATCGGATTACCTTCTGTTATATATATGTTCGAATTTTCTTTCTTAATCTTCTTTCTTACACTTCCTCTTTGCCGTCAAGATTGGTGGTATTGGTGCTGTACATAGCATCTGGAAAAGAAAGCAGTTATTGGAGAATCATTGAACTAACGTTCCCGAAAAGGAGAGTCTCCAGTCCTTACGCCCACCTCTGTACCTATTAATTAGTGTAGATGCTCTGTCACAGATCAGAAAATCCACCCAATGAGCATCAATGTTGGACATTTGCCGATCGTGTACCCTCACTTATCGGTAAATCGTCAATGATAAGGTTCCTTCCCATGGCCCAGCAGTGAGCCAACAACCATGACCCCCATACAAAAACCACCATGCGCGAATTACTCTACATAAAGTGCATAACCCAGCACCTTGATTCTCGTCCTTTACCTAAACTGCAGCATCTTTCCTCTCTTCAGACATACGCTTCCACCGACTCAATCTCTAACTTTCTCCTTCGGTCTCTCTCAGCCGAGTTCGTTCCCAAACACACTCCACAACTATAAACCCGCGTAAACCAACCTACTATCATTCATGGAGGGGGGCTACCTTTCCACATGAACCAATATACCATCTCCAACATTATACTTTATTATACTCTGCTTCATTTACCCCATTTATATACTACCATTTTCTATCCATTCTGCTCTAATGATCGTTCATTTCGCTCTTCTTTAATCATTCTTCTCACAGCCTTAACAGCAGCTCCTTATAGATTGTCCCATTCCTGAACATCTATTATAGGAAAACATTTAGATCTATTACTTATTATTCTCATGACCATAGTCTCACCCATATCTAATAAAACACAGGTAACAACTTATCCTCATGTTAAGATACTAGCACACTCAAGACTTAGTCCCTTTGCATTTCTAACCAACGATTACATTTGCACAGCCGACCTTCCTTGCCATTACACAATTCTTTGGAACTACTATACATCTCTGCATCGATCCGTTATCCCTTCATACATCCAACATAAATACCGCTAAATATTTAAACTCAGACACTTGTTCCTATGCTGCTCCACCATCTAACATAACCTCCAAACTGAGGAGTGTTCCTCATATCATCACTAAGCCCATATAACTTACTTTGTTACTTATCTCACACTGTTTACTTTTCAAGCCCCTCCTTTTTACCCACACACCCTGCCAAATCTCTCACCATCTCATCAATACAATACCTTTCAGATATCGCACACACGAACCAATATCAATGACACTCGCATCTAGAATATGGTATTTAAGCATGCCCCTGCACTATAAACTACACATCAACTCACATACTCTACTCATTACTAACAACCAATTTCCTGCCATCCCCCCCAGATCAAATTCTTTCATACCCATCCATATTACAAATTGAATAACCAGGAGACAATAACAACAAGAGACGCCCTGTCTTACATTCACAGCTATTTATATCCTAAACCATTTCAATATTTGACACAATTATGCTTACGCGAGCGGTCTACACTATCGTTCATCAACTAAGCTTTTGAGTTCCATTCAGAAGCCTACCAAGAACACCATATATCGAATTCACAATAACCACCGAGATGCCATAACGCTTCCTATTAACTTAATCATACGCCTGTGCAAAAAATGGCCGGAGGTAAATACTCAAATACAATTTATTCTTCTTCTCTCTCACTTTCTCCTAAATCTTGTTTCAATGTAAAGATTTGATCCACACATCCCTCTAATCCTTTTTGTTACCTACCTAAACGTCATCCTTTGTTATTCTTTGTCAATATCTCATAATTTGATTAATGAGAATGAACTAATACTTTTCACTTAATTATTTCGAATCGATATCAATTATATTCCTAATTAAATTGAAATTTTAGAGCCATTCTCTAACAATCGGTCGAATATATGTGCTTGATTAAAAACATAAAATGACAAGTAAAGATTGAGACTAAAACTGCTAGTAGGGATATGAAACACATTAAACCGCCTACAAAGAAATCTCGTAGTATTATAGTAAGCCCAGCCCTTACCGCCCCCATCGTCTGTACTACACGTTAATATACTAATGTATGCAGCTGCGAGATTAAACGCGCAGACATATAATATGACTAGCGACTACTATGAATGAGCAAATATCGATTTCGTGGAGAGCCATAATAAAGATAAAACTTTTATAAGAGGAGAGACATGAATCGAAGACATCACGTCACGTTATGGCTTAAAAGATACGCGATCAAATGGCGAGATTATTTAAGGTTGAGATGATCGTGTTAAAAAGTTAACCAAACTGACCATTAAAAGTCAATGTGGGAGTACCTACAATTATAAGATCTGCGATAATCAGCCAACTTCTTATCACAATATTAAACATAACTCTCTTAGATGTATGAGAGATCTTAATCTCTTATAATCTAACTAATATAATCAAACTCTAATGATAATGCTCTCAAGCTTTTCTATTCACTAGAGATTTCCAAACACAACACATCTTTCTCTCATCTCTAGTTACACATTAAAGTACATTTCGTTTCACTCTATAGAGCGAAAACATACACTAAATACTACACACTTATCTAAGTCACTCGTTCGAGAAGATACACGCATTCTCTCAAATGTATACCAAAGAGCATAGCGAATAAACCAACATTCACGATATCTTTACTTATATACGCATCTTATTTTATTAATTTCTACAGAACTAATACATCAAACCGGACCATATCCATTCTGGTCATGGCAAAAAAAAATACCACATATTTTTCCCCACATATTGAACACAAACGTCTATTCCATCTGCGAGACATAATCATATAATCATTATTATTCCTCATTTAACACAGAATATTAAAATCACTACATAATCACAATTATGAACAAAACATACTGTACAACGCACTTTCTCCCTGAATAAACATATTCATACTTAAAACTAAAATGAGTAAAATCCTCTCGTTATTATAATACGAATTCGTTAAACATGCTGATCAACGCTTTATGCAATTCATACTATTCTGTACACACACCACTCTGAAAAAAAGAATATAAGAACTTAACAATTTTAAGAGGAATACAACATATAAAGGTAAATACTAGATAATAAAGTAAAATCAATATTTAATTTAACATCTATATTAACACAAGACAAACATTACAGATAATCACCTACATCTTGACCTACTAATAGCTTATCATCGGAGGAGAGATACCAGATTAAGTATAACCCACTTCCATTTCACAACTGTTGTATGAACCACTTCACGTAGTTCACAATCTCTCCTACTTCAGAGCGAGTAAAAATGCTTTATAAGCACTCCCTTCGATAACACCAACGAACAATTGTAAAGCGATTTACGATCTCTACGCTTACCTGTTCACCATACTTCACATCACTAATTAAGTGAGGTTCGCATTTGAAGAATTCTCTAATCAAATGTATCCTTTCTCATAACTCCATCTAGCGTCTAATGGCTAATTAACAGTACCAGTTTCCTTGATCTAACATTTTCTACATGGACTCAGATCTAATATTTTAATTCCCTATGAACTAGTTTTATTAAACTCAGAACACATTGTTCCAGCTGCTCCCAGCGTGAGAGCGAGTAAACTTACAACACTGATAGTGTTAGTTGTCTCACATATAGTCACAATCAGAATTGAAATAAACAAATTTAGATTGTAGCACAGGTCGAATACTACGAGCGTTTTAAACTCTTTCAACCCGCCATTCCTAGTCCTCTACACAACCCATTTGCCCTAAATCTCCTTCTAAATCCCATTTTTGCCTCTCTCCATTAAACATTACAAGCATTCGCAAGATTTCTTAGCACAACTCTTCACGAACCAAAACATCAAAGTCAAACGAGCATATACTACTGTTTTTTAAGTTGGAGAACATACTTCATCTCAAATTATTCTATACTCTATACTGGCGACTTCTTGAGTCCACTACTATAGTCTTAACAGCACTATTGTCTCTGAGACGAGTCGAGAATTTCAAACATATCTCTTTATCTTTATCCAATATCATCTGATATCATATAACCCATAGTCCACATAAATACTATGGCATAGTATGAACCTAATACTACTAATGGGTAGACGAAATAAACAATATGTCATATTAATATAATTGTTTCTAGTTGTAAACTCTTCTCTCGCCTTCTTTACCTCACCATGTCATGAGTCCAAGAGCCCATAACTAACTATAATATCTACACTAGCACTTATTCCAATTAATATTAAATATTATCTCTTCCACTATTCCATCAGTCTGACAAATATAATTTCAATGCAACACTATCAGTCAATTTCAGCACTCTAGTATATATCCTCAGTCTAGCAAAGTCATAACTCTAATCTCACGAATAACATTAAGCTTTCAATGAACCAATAATCACAGTTAACGTACCTCTTTGATTTGAGTCTATAAAAAATAAGCTTTCAATCTTATAACCTCTTAGTACAATTACATTTACTTTGATCTATATATCACTATACACAACCTATATAGTACAAGATCTATTTACTTGTTCTCACTCATATAATCTCAAAATCATTTTATTAGTATTCAATGTTAACACTTATAGTATTATAGAGAATTCCACATACACACATACTTCATAACGAACGTTTCACACTAATAACGTACACCTGTTGTTATCTACATCTTTCATTATATCAGTTACACCACAAATATAATATCAAGTCATACTGCAAGATTACACTCTCTATAATGTTTTCAGGTACTCATTCGACCAAAATAACCGGTAGCATATAACCTATCCCTATCAGAGCACCACAATTTATAATACGTATAATCAATTCACTCGCGACAATTGCTTATGTTATTCATACATCAGAGTTCCTTCTACGTGGCCTATCTTTACGTCATTCAAGTATCACACACGAATGTCTATCTATCACAATTTTTTCGAGTCTCTCACCATCCAACTTATCCTCTAGGACGTTTATACTGATCCTCAAACACTTCACATAAATCCGCTATTATTACACTCACACTTACCTAAAACTCACGTTAATTTACAATCACACTATAATTCTGCCCCACCATGTCTTCCTTGTAATCATTATATCACTATTGTAATGAAGTAGTAAGCAGCTATATTTGTTCATCAGATCTTTTATCTCGGTCAATTTTAACTTCAAAACTTAATCTCACACTTATTCTATAGGACCAACTAGAAAAACAAGATTATACATTTATCGTCCTACTTACTAATATGGAGCCTCGATGCACATTATCTCTACTCTATAGTGTTTTATATCCTTCAAATCCAGAAAATACACTATTCTCTGATTTCTATCATGTCCACTCCATAATTTAAATTAACTGCTATACTATATTCACCTGCTACTACATATCATAACTACCACTTATTCAATCATACATTATCTTATGTCTTATATAAGTGTAAGTAGATATCTATATTTATCTGTCTACTGATGTCTATGGTTCTTAAGTGTGCGATGTGCTAACTCGATTGATATGGAGTCTATATAAGACGTACTATACTGTGCGATTTTCCATAGGTCTAACTTATTTATATTTGTAGATTGATGTCATTCTTTAGTACAAGATCATTGTAAACATTGTACTAGTAAGTACACATACATTTTCTCAAAGTTTTTCTGATTAGATTATCTGGTGAGAGATATATCTTATTATATTTATGTGCTTGTCATAATTGGTTGCAATATATGATACTAAAAATTTATCAGAATTAGAGCAATCAATATGAGTGTTCACAATCTTCCTAAGCACCAGATTTTTTTACTTCTTTAAATATTCTTCATACTTGCTATAAATACTTATCTGAAATCAGAAGATTATAAACTTGCTTCTTAGTCATGTAATTTATCACATTGGGTCAATTTGTGACATGATAATTTGATTGTTCTCTTGTAATATCTTTTCTAAATTTAACAATATCTCACTAGGATCTGTTTACCAGTAGATGTTAGTATCTGTTTCTACAATGTTTCTTTTTTAAAGTATGTATGGTTCTTTATCCTATACATATATAAAATATATTTTTCTTATCTAAAAATATAAGAATCTAAAAAATAAATCTGAAATATGTATGGTTCTTTATCCTATACATATATAAACGATTCTATAAAATAAAATATGTATGGTTCTTTACCCTATACATATATAAAATATATTTTTCTTGTATAAAAATATAAAAGGTAAATTTTAAACATATTTCTGCAATAAATATGAATTATCATTATATGTGTTATTTATATTTTCTTAAATAACGTATGAACTATCCTTATATGTGTTATTTATATTTTCTGATAAATAACGTATGAACTATAATTATATGTGTTATTTATATTTCCTGATAAATAACGTATAATTTTCAATGTGTTTCTGTAGTAATACGAACTATAATTATATGTGTTATTTATATTTTCTAATAAATAACGTATAATTTTCAATTTCTGTAGTAGTTAGGTAACTTGAAGATTTAATTTCTTTTCTTGTTGTTCTGTCTGTTCTCACGAAATCAGTTTTCATTATCAGTTCTCTGCATTCTTAAGTTTTCTGAGAGAAGAAGGCATTTCCACAGCAAATTTAAAACTTAACAGTTATAATTTTATATTCTGTTTACTTTCCAATTTTTTCAACTAAGTTATTAAAAGTTTCCTGAAGGTTTCTATCATAAATTTTTTTTTTTTCAAGGAATAAACTTTTCAACCTGTCCTTGCCAGGATAAATTCCTGTTAGGTCTGTTATTTTCCATTTTCGGGCTATCTTAACCCTTATCATATTTTTCTTAATTTATGGCACTAATTACTCTTTCATTATGGAGAAATAGAAAACACTTAGTGGTTTTTAAACACACCTTTCAATTGGGCTTAAAATCAAAGTTCCTACTCTCCTTATTAACTGAAGTTATTTTCCAGAATTAATTTCATTAATTAAATTTTAAATTTTCTTTTCTTCCCGAAAAGTTACTTAACTAAATGTTATAATTTCAATGCCTAAAGAGGCTTTTCCTTAAACCTAATGAAAGTTTTCATTACTTTCCTAATTTTTTATCGAGTTTCTCAAAGGTAACAACTAATCGGTATATATTCCTTGATAAAATCTTCTGTAGATTTCACAATTCCTGAGTAGTTGTTAGAATTCCTTATAAAATAATTGGTCTATTCCTCTCAAACCTTGTGTTTGAAATTCCTAATTTTTCTCAATTCTGAAATAGTAAGGATCTTCCATCCTTTTCCACAATTGAGTCTCGAGTGATTCTGTAGGTGTTCTTCTAACAGAATTATTAAAAGTTTCGTCTCCTTATTGTTGTCCAAATTATCACAACTTTGACCTTTGACTAACTTTTTCTAGCTAGTATCTATAAAAGAATGAACTTTTTCTATCTTCTATATCTACCCCTATCTTCCTCTTTCAGGGATAGGCCAGTAGCCTTGGACATTCATAATATTAACTTGTAATCAAAACGCTCAAGAGGTGTTCCAGAAATTACAATAAGTATATATTAAGCAAATTCTTATTCTAGTATCTTCCTTATCTAGGGTCCAAAGTACTTATATCCTAATTCTCGACAATAATAGTAATGTAATATTATTCTTTCCATAATAAGTGATAAAAGAATAGAAGATATCATTAATTCTAGATTTCCTAGAGCCTAATACAAATTAAAAAGTATCCTACTCTTACCACAACCTACCTTGTGTTCCAAAATGTTTCTTCCATTTTCTCTGGCAGGTTTTCTCTTTGAATCGCAATAACACACATAAACATCCCTTATGTAAATTCAGGTGCATTGTGATGCTGTTATTAGCCCCTTTTTCTTATCAATCTTTTCTGATAGTATGATGTCTTGATATACACTAAAACACTTAAAGAGAGAAAACTGATCATCTATCTCTCCGTATATTATCATTTTGAGATACCTTCTGTGCGAAAGGAACGTTAATCTAGGGTTCTTTTCCGCACGCGCGTAAGGCCCTATAGTTAAAATAGAATAAAAGAGTGTTACTTTTTCTTTCTCTTCTTTAATTTTCACTGTACTCTTGAAAAAAAATCTGTATCGGCAACTAATAGGACAAATAGTCATTTTATTTAACATTTGAATAATAAAATAATCCTAACTAAATACAACATCTTCTTATCAATGTACATCCATCCTAAGCCATATTTGGCAACACTCATTCTTTGGTCTTTTCCTATATGTTTTCAAACTAGAGTCAATGTATACAAGCAACATATAGGTTAAAGTTTTTTTGGTACTAACCAAGGATGATTTTCTCCCAAATATCACATAAATGTATAAGGCGTGGTAGTCATAAAACAAAGACTTCTGTAGGAATTAAAATTTATGACGTCTGAATACATAATTAAGTGCATATTTATAAAAAACACAATATGTCCACATAAATATTTAGAGTCTCTATTCTTCAAAAACCTTCAATACTTTTCTTTCAAGCTTCTATTTTTAAAAATTTGCTAGATCAAAAATATTATCTAGATTGGCGAGCGTAGATTTAATGAATCTTCGATTTAAATCTATAGTACTTCATTATTCTTCTTGTAATACTGAAGCGATAAGTAATTTCTTCTGTCTTTGTCTTAGAACCTTCCTTTCAATTTTAATACTTAAGTCGCTTGTGAACCTCTTCCTTCTTAAGAAGTTTATATTGAAAAAAATATCAATTTTTCCTTAATATTTGTTCATTATTGACTGTTCTTTTTATTCTTTCTGAAAAAGAACGTCCTTTTTTTATTTTTAGTTTTTTAATGAGATTCTTCTTTAGAAATCTCTTTCTGGTCTATTGGATGAAGGACAATGTTCTTCATATAATTTCTTCTTCATAATTGGTTTATGTGGAATATTTTCTTTTACCTTACTTCATTTCTCAAAGCTGAGCTTATAAGTTCTGATTTCTGGAGTCTAAACTCTAAATTTGTGTCTTATTATACTATATATATATATATATATGTTTAAATATATATAATATATGTTTACTAATATTATTTAAATAATGGGTAAAATTTACAAAATTGCTTGAAGCGAAAACAGTAATTTTTATATATATATATATATATATATAGATATATATAATATAATATATAATATATCATATAATATATATATATAATATATATATATATATATAATTATATATATATATATATATATATTAATATAATGTTTTAATTAATATGTTTAAAATAAGAGGTTAAAATTTTTACGAAGTTTCTGGAAAGCGAAAACGGTAATTTTCGAAATTTCTGATTTTCTACTCTGTTTGCTTCTAGGGTCCAAGATCCTATTTTCCCGTATGATTTTTATAAATTTTACTACGAATTAATAAAACCTGTATATAATATATATATATATATATTATATATATATATATATGTGTGTTTAATATATATATATATATATATATAATATATATATATATATATATATATATGTATAATAATATATATATATATATATATATATATATAATATATATAATATATATTATATATATATATATATATATCTGTGATTTTGTTGTAAGAAGTTTGTTTTCATGGATGTATCAGTGGGAGCAAATTTGGAAATTTTTTTGAAATTTCATCTGAAATCTAAATCTTATGTTTATTCTTCTCTTTTTTTTAATGATCCTTCTTGATCAGAGAAGATATAATTTCATTGTATATTTTAATGAAGTATTCTCAATATCTTCTAAAAATTTAAATCTAAAGAAATTTATTTAAGGATGGGTAATTATCTGTCTGTTATATCCATCTTCTTTTCTTCATTTATGTTACCGTTTTTTATCAACACTTTTTTTTATCACATTGAATAAAATTAAATGAGTTTCTTAAATGTAATTGTACTATTATTTTATCGTTTGTACTTATTTTTTAACATTTGTACTACTTTAAACACAGTGTTATTCATTTTGTGGCTAAAGAAGAGGTCTGTCCTCTCTTGCTTGCCTAAATATTTCTATATTTGTTTACTGTTTTGGGGGGAGGTGTATTCACATCTCCTTCTTCCCCAAATACTTCTATAACTACAACGATGTCTTCTGGTTCTTCTACTTTTTCAGACACCTCAATTATCGGTGTTAAGATAGAAGGAAAATATTCTAACACTTGAATTTCTGTATCATCAAAACCATAGGGATATTCTTCCATATTTGAATCCTCATTAATTCACAAAAATGGTCTAAAAGGGTTCATGGGGATCATTCTCCATAGAACCATCGCCCGTATACAAGCTGATTCAGCCGGAGAGAAATTTTGCACGTCAAACTCGGAGTGGAGTAGCGAGAGAAGACCATCTAAAACTTATTTCTGATGAATAATTATATCAAGAGTAGATACAGATAATCATGATCTACCATAGCATGGAGTCCATTGCTAAAGAGATTCTGCATGGAGCGCGTGGATATTCCAATGTATCATTGTTGAGAGATTCACTTTCGAGTTAGAAATACCCCATCAATGAATTCATTGTTTCGCGCGTCGCATCTTCTAAACAAACGCTAAAATCTATGGAACTCTTCAGAATTTCTTGCGCGATCTAAGATTGAATATCCATATCAAGCACAAGAGAGAGAGAGTTCGTAGTCTCTTGGCTGTATTCTAAAAATGGGTCGCTTATGCAGAAATACGAAAACAGTAAAATTATTTACAAGAGGGTACAGTCACTATGACATTCTTAAAAATATAACCCATATCTTCTACTGTGGGGACAGTTCCATTGTTTGTCCAAGGCACAGTAGGCATTCTGTATCGATATTGTTCTTCAATAACAATATCTTCATTATTTCTGTTGCTAGAAGGAGGTCTTGTTTGTTCCTCTGATAGGAAACTTGGTGATTCATTATGAATCCAGCTATAATAATCAATAGCTCCTCTATCTAACTATACATAGAAGCTAATGTTGTTAAAATTTTTTCGTCTTCTTCTCGGTCCTTTACTACTTTTCTTTCATTGTGGTTGAGCTATTTACTGTAGTTTAATCAATTATATAATTTAGATGAGAGGAAATAAATATTCTGAGTATTTTAAAAAGGTATCAAGTTCTAAAATCTCACCGCGTCTAAATGTCGTCTAAAGAATGAAGTCAATGACAACTATCAAAAAGATAGTTTCTAAAATATAAAAACACTAATCAAAGAATTTTGTCCCATATATATAATCTCCTTCAATTGACTTATCGTCTTTTGGCGCAAAAATATTGTTTCTATGAATTGTTCTAGGTTCCTAAAATTGCTTTCACTTTTCTGCACACTTAACAAAAATTTCAAACATCCTCATTGTTGCTAACTAACATATTTTTTCTATGAAATATTTTCACCTCACACACCACACTCATTAGAGTACATTTAGTGATCTAAAGTTTTTCAATATATCTAACTATAATTAAACATATTTAAACTGTTATATAATATATTTTAACTTTGAAAATTGTTGCACAGAAATTTTCAAAGTTATAGCATTTTCTACTGCTTTTATTATAACATTTTTCTAAGTCTTTTTCAGTCTACAAATACTGACACTGTTTTCTACTTTTCTTTAAATTATTACTATGTTTTAAAGAAAATATTTATATAGTTTTTTATTTAAAACTCAAAAAAAAAAAAAAAAAAAACATTAAGTGTTTCTATAAAATTAATATAAAATCTTTCACAGTGTTTCTCACTAATTTTAATAATATTGTCTATAAAACTTTTAAATCAAACTTTGTTATTAAACTTTCTCTAAGTTCACAAAGATTAAACATAGATGTCCTTATTTATTAATAAACTTCATTATCACAAAAATGTTCCACTAATTTTCTGTGTTCATATTCTATTAAATATTTTGTTCAATACATATTTAAATATTCAAAATATTAAATATTACGGAATATTAAATCACTGTTAATTGTATTGTTAATCACAATAAAAAAAAATTATAATTAAAAATTAATCATTTCACTAATTAAATGAAACTTCTAATTACTTAATATTTTCTGATATAAAATATTAAATGTAAACTATTTAAACGAAAAAAATATAAAAAATATTTTTCTTAAGTCTTGTTCTCAATAATTGTTCTTTATAGAATATTTTTTCAATTGTTCTAATTGATAATGAAGTTATCTTAATTAGTTTGTTCTCTGTAACTAATAAGGTAGTAGGTTTATTACTATTACCCTTTAGGATACTGAT
>JABUQX010081959.1:27500-40000 GCA_015478945.1 Trachelipus rathkii
AAATTGATGATAATTATGATTCACTTTAGATATCTCAGTATACTGGGTCACTATACAAGAGAGGAGAACGGTACTAACTTATGACTTATATATAACCGGAGGATGGTGACTGTCTGGGAGTATCTTACTACACCTCAATGTATCCTAGAAGCATTAGCATGAGAGCTTAACGGGATAAAGTATGAATAAGGTTGTGTTATGGAATATTAAAAGAATGGAAAGGCTAGTGAACTATTCAGGAAGTAGGCTATATATAGATATAAATATGATAATAGCTAAACGAGGTATGTTATATATGATTATAATTATATTAAATCCTATTTACTGAGATAATACTAAGCTAGTTACTAGGATAAGAGTTCAATGGAATTGGCACGTTGCACTGCAGTATGAGTATGGTTTATGGTATCTCAGGGGTATGTGCTATACTTTATTACTTTACGGTCATAGCCTCATACCTGATATGAGGCAGAGTATCTTATTAGGTCTCTAAATTAATATTAACTATTAAGACTTATTGGTCGTGGATTGATGGTTGGTCAGGCCCGGTAGGCGTAGTATGGAAATAGTATAGTTCATACCACTCAGTATATAGCCTAAATCTAGGAGTTATAGCTCTATATGAGGCTAGCTTAAAGGAACCTTAGTTAGCGTTATTAGTCTGTGAAATACTTAGTGTCCTGACACGTTAGTTGTTAGTATAGACTGTCATACTATGATATTACTGAGATGGTATATATTACGGCACAATAACTCGTTATGTCACCATAAGACTCTGAGTAGTTATACACAATCGAGCATACTGTGAACTACTATATATATATATATATTATTATATATAGGAAGGGTTATATATATACAAGGGAATGTGATATTATTCATTTTATTATATGTTATTATGTACTCTATATCATTGACTTGATTGTGGCATATCATCGAAACTTTTACCGTGAAATACAAAGCTGTTGATATAAATATCATACAATAGGCGATGGGCGGTTTCAATGTGAGTTTTATCGTAGTTTCCCTGTTAATGTGTATATAAAAATATATTATGCGCACGAAAAAAACACATACTGTATTCAAGCTAATCTTCTAATTAAAGTAAGTTATTTATGTCTCCTTTTTTTTCTCGAGCCTTGTGTGCGTATCTTTTTTTTTCTGCCAAGCAAAGAAAAAAAGGAGCCAAATATGAGGAGAGGAAAAACACAAAAAAAAAAAATAAAAAAAAATAAATAAACCCACATAGAGCATGTCTATCGAGAGATAAAATGTGATGACATTGACTGTTTAACAGTAAAATAAAAAAGCTCCGCCAGTAGGAAATTGAATACACTTAACTCATAGATCGTATATGCCTAAATAGGATATATAGGTTTGATATTATTTCGAGGCAACCTGGGAGTCATATACATGGATTGAGCGCTTTATAACAAATAGTACCTTCTCAATAGAACTTGTTATATATATATACTGAGGAGTTCTACTAGGGGTATACCGAATTATCCTTATTATCCCTTTCAATCTAATACTAGGCTACCAACAATTGGAAATATTAGATTCATTGATCTAGTTTTATGGATAAATAATTTTGAATGGGAGTGTGATTCCAAACTAGCTCCACTCCTCATTCAGCTATATAATATATATGCCTCAATATTAACACTTCCTTCAGCGTTGAAAGCGCCCATATGTTCAATCTATCTCAAAGAAAGGTAGTCACTCTGATCCTTCTAACTATCGCCCAATAGCTCTTAGTATAGTACAGCATATAGTATCAAGTACCTATGATTAGTATATAGAGTATATTAGCATACTATATCAGTATAGTATACTAATATACTAATAATAAATTAGTATATATTAGTATATTATAATAGTACGAGTATGTAATATCCAGTATTCTTTCTAATATCTATGAGATAGGAGATATATACTAATTATAAACATAAGTAGATATGATAAGGTAGAAATTTATTTAAATAGTATATAGATAAAAGAATAGGTATATAGTTATAACTCTCTAAGTTATCTTACTCGTCTACTTTAAATATATATAGCTGTAGTAGTATATATAAATTATATATATAAATGATTACTTGCCTGAGATCATCTAGCGACTACGAGTTCAAGTAATCTTTATTTCTTGAACTTTCCATTTTACTTTATTTATAATATATATATAACTCACATAAGGTAAGTCTGTTTTAGACGAGATTGGACTAATATAGTTATGTTAGTACAAGTTAGATTAATTACTATATTTAGTATATTATATAAATAAAGGACCAGTAAGGTAGTTGAACAATATATCGATATATATATTAGTATATAATAATTATTAGTGTTATATAAATGTAATTAGAACAAATGTTACAGTGAGGGATGTGAAAAAATTCGGAATGAAAAATAGCCCAATATTATCTGTAGAAAGAGCATAAAAATCGCTAAAAGACTCCACATTGAAAAAGGAAGAAAAGACATTCGGAGAAAAATGCTGAAAGAGTTAAGGAAATAAAACTAACAAATATAAATAAAATGAATCATTTAAGTACTGGTTCCAATATATTCCATGCAACAAAAATATGTGCTACAAACTGAAATGCGATTTAAATAAACTCCCGAGTACATCCCAGTTTTCCAAGGATGCTCTTTAGCTCCATTAACTTTCATAAAAGATGATGACACATCATTTTCTTTACAAGTGTTTCAAATACTGCATAATTATTAATTAAAAATAAAATGAATTATTAAAGAAAACCCGTTTTTTATACTTTTCCTATATATATAATATATTAATATAAATAATATATATATAATAATTAATATATATATTATTATATATATTAATAATATTAATTTAATATATATAATTAATATAATTAATAATTATATATATATATATTAATAAATATATATTAATATTAATATATTAATATATTATTATTAATAGTAATATATATTATATATAATATATATATTTAATTATAATATATATATATATTTATATATAATAATATATATATATAATATATATATATAATATATTATATATAGCTATATATTAATATATATATATAATAATGTATATATAATATTATATATATTATAATAGTATTATATATAATATAATATATATATATATATAAATATTAATATATATTATATATTATATATATAATATAAATATAATATATATATATTATATATTAATTTATATATATACTATATAATATATATATATATATAAATATTTAATATATTATATATATAACTAATATATATTAATATTATTATATATATATATTATATATTATATATAATATATATTTAATATTAATTAATATAATAAGTTAATATTAAAGAGTATTAAGTGATTATGTGTGATATGAATACAAGTAGTAGTGAGGGTATAGGCGAGTGTACACTTGTACACACAAGCGAGTGTAGTTTATAATAAGAGGAGAGAGAGGACTTGAATCAGAGAATGAATAGATCAGAGGAGAGAAGAGATCATGAAGGGTAGAGGTGGCTGATGGTAGTTTGATGAGAGAATTTATAACGCTTGACATTTATCTGGCTTTTTAAGAGGGTTGATGTAAAACATGAACAATTGTGGTATAGAAAAAGGACTTGGAATCACAGCAAATAGATGTCCATAGATAGTTCATAATAGTCACTCTATAAGGATTGCGAATAAGATATCAAGGTGTTATGTGAGGATTTATGCATAAGGAGGGGTAACGGGGAAGGTAGATTGTTCGAATTATAAGCTGTTGAGATTACTGGAAATTGATCTGTGATATGGTTACGCTATAGGAGCGTTTTTGCAGTGGATAATATTAAAAAATATCGTGTGTGAGATGAATTTGTATAAGATAGAGTAACCAAAGTTCTATAAAAGAGATAAGAAAAGATTTATTTACTTTTTTATTGTATATATTTTATCTATATTTTTTTATGTATTTTTAAATTTTGTATTTTATTTTATTTATGTTACCTTGTGTATATTTTGTATTTGTGTTATGTTTGAGATCACTCTGGAGAGTTCGCGATTGTGCATAAAAGGAGAATGATGATAAACCAAGTTTCGTCGTGTTTCAATGTGTATTCAGTAGTGAGAGATCACATATCTAGGGGCATGCCTAGGTGTGAAAAGATATCTAAGTAGTATTTAGGTGGAGAGAGTCGGGAGACGTTCCACCTTATGTAGAGGTGGTTCGGTGGTATATGTTGATAAAGCGGGAATCCAATGAGAGTGGTAATAAAGTGGGTACCGAGAGATATTATAGAAAGATGGTGAGTAATCAAAGGTATTTCTGTGTATGCGATAGGTTCATTATGATTGGCAGTTCATGTGGGGCGAGCATGGATAGGACACTGCACAAGCTCGTTGTGGGTGTTAAGTGACCGATATGGTATTTAAATACTCCGATAATAGTGGTAGAATGGAGTTGGGGTTAGCTTCTGGGTGGAACCTGAGATAATGAACGCCGGGGTAGTCTGGCGCCAGAGTCCGTAAGCAGTACGAATGATGGGACACGTTCAAAGGAGCTCGAGTTGTTTGTGTCCGGGCTATATATAGACGAGCACCACTGCTTTTGATAAGGGGAGATGTGAGACAGAGTGGTAATGTTTACTTCGGGCCAGAAGCATGATAGGAGATTAAACGGTGCTTAAATTAGTGAGTGAGGTGTAAGAAGCCAATAAGGTTCTGCAGGGGCTGCTCATATTGTATCGTCGCAAGGGCATGAGGGTTTGTTTGGGGGCTCGGAGACCCCCACCCCATTTGTGGCGCGATGTAAGGGGGGATGAACCCCACAGGTTATCGTTAACTTCGCATATCGAATTTGTAATTGTGGGTAACAAATAGTGGGACGGGTCCGTGGCGCGTCCCATGAATGGCTCTATATTTGGAGGAGGAGGTGTATTATAATCTCCTAGACGGTTTAAGCCTTTCTAAAGTCAATATCCTCAGTTTGGGGGACTGGAGACCCCCCCTTTGGGGTGTATACGGTTTTTTACTCCATATATGATGTGGGTACCTTATATGAACGGTGTTGTCTCCGAGTTTCAGCTTCTACGTCAATATTTGTTTTGGGGCTAGCACCCCCCTCCTCCTATTGGGTGCATGGCCACGTAACCTCGTCTACGACGAGGTACAGTTCACCTCCATATAAGGGTGTGGATGGTCAAGCTATTGTTGAAGAGAGGGGGAGTACGGTACCAGGAACTTGGGCCTTTCTTTTTCGACGTGTTTGTGACATGTTCTGCTCTTCTGCTTTTCTTTCGAGTCCGATGCTTGTACCAGCAACCTTACCCCGGCCCAATCTATGGGGGGCAAAAGAGGAAGGTGAAGAAGAGGAAAGAAAGATATATATATATTTTTCGTCTTCTTCTCGGCACATCTCTCCTGTTTACCCCTGATCCTTACTTCTACGTTAGACGTCCGTAGTGAGGTGGGACCCTGGGCGGGAGTTGCGGTCGGAGTGGCGGTGGGTTCGACAGTCACGAGAAGATATAGTGAAACTAGCGGCTAGTTTAGTATATATCTAGTAAGGGGGTATGGTTGTTAGGGAGCCGCACCTGGGCCAAGGGGTGAACCCTACACTTGACGATTTACCATAGTATAGATATAGGATATCCGTCGACGGGTGCCATGACGCTTCTAGGGGGTGATCTTATATTTCATGATTATGCATAACGGTATATGTTCTTAACTAGATTAATTGAGGACAGGAGTGAAGGGTGACGGGAGTAAGGTGTCTGTACTTGCGCGTTTATTAGGTTTTCGGAAGCAATTTTATTGTCCAATAGTTCTATTCGGCACTACTTATATAGTAGCTTTTACTTTTATCTATACGAAGTTATGAATATTGTATGTCAGGCAACTGCTTTATTTACTATTTTTACTCTCTATTATTTTATTTGTGTTATTATGTGTTTAATATCCACAATTTAGATTTAGTAATATTTATATAATATAATTATTTAAATTTATAATACATAATATATTGTATTGTATTTTTAATATAATTTTATATATTATATTATTAATATTAGTATTATTCATTTTTATATTTTTTATTATAAATTGTTATTAATATTAAAATTATCGTTATAGTTTAGGATGTAAGGTAATGAATTATCAATTTCTATATAAATTAAATAATTATATTTTCAATGCCAATGTACTATATATAGTAAATTATCTTATCATTTTATTAATATTCATAATAATTTATTTTATTGCTGACTTGGGAATAAATTAAACACAAAACCTGCGGTTTTTTTTGTATTCGTTCAAGCGAAGCGAAATGACGTAGCAGGGCTGATAATTATTATAGGGACTCTTACACGTGCTTACGTTAGTCACGTTGAGGTTTATCCTATCCGGCCTGTCACGATCTATAGCACGCCGCACTATCTAGTTAGAAGATCGGACTATTTGTTGTACGTGAGCTTATAGTGATAGTTCGCATAAACTATATTTTTGGTAGACCTCATGGAGCTGCTCTTAAATTTTTATGGAAAGGAACAGCTGGTAGCTTATTGTCCATTTCCCTGTCTCTGAGGAGTGCCCTCATAACACCATCACACTTTGGTTCGTACCATAACTGTTCTGAAAATAATACTCCTTGAATTCACAACATGTAGAGGATGACCATTAATCTTTGGAAATATAGAAAAAGAATCATAATAAATAAGGAGTGAAGACACTTGGGATATTTATTACCAATAATAATCATTTGTTAGCGAAGTTAAAGGGAGGAAAACAGGCTAACAACGCTAAAAAACATATACAATCTCATTTTTTCCACGCATAACCCACACTTTATTTATTATCAATTAATATAATATAACCGGAAAAATTCGGACACTTCCTCTTTATATTATATTTACAGAAGGGATTATATGTTTGTAGTAATAAATACTTCTTATTTTTAAAATTTTATAATTATAAAGAATATTAAAATATTAAATTATATTGAATAATACATCAAATAATCGATCTCAGAAGGTGAGCCTGAAAGATAACCCTACATCAACTGGTCGAACCTAGTTATGTTAAGTAAGCAAACTATACATAGTGATCGCTCACTATAGAAGTAGGTGATCCAACAAGGGTATCATAGAAAGGCAAAGGATATTGGTACTAATTTGTGTTTATCGCCAATAAGGTAGGACTATAGTGTTCTGATCTTGTATGCAAAGATTAGCATACACACGAAAGGAGAATATGAAGATTTTGGTGAAGTACAGGGCATGACTGTCTAAAATGTGTTACGTAAAGATTAGTTACTAAAAGTTATTAAAGATTAAGAGAATAGATATCAATTATCTCAATGGATGTGTATCTTATCCACCATCACTGGACTGTAGACGAACAATTATAGTCCATTTCATGAGGAAGCTTAGTTAACAGGAGCGAATATTGTCTAGTGTCAGTTTCCAAAAATAAAAGTATTAAAGATAATAAGAGGTATTAGAACTACGAACAAGATATATAGACCTCGTAAAAAAACGGTCTACTGAGAGAATATATATATATGCGTAGCAGAAGTTTCTATTTAACAGAGGACTTCATATTCATGAAGGTCCCGAGAATGATTTAATGAATGGTGTTAATGGTGACCACTCTGAATTTTCCTTTTCTTATGGACAGATTTGTGCCCATTCATATAACAAGATGAAAATCAGTGAGAATGTGGCGAGATTTAAACTTTCTTGGTTATATGTATGGTTATTTAGAATCTGCATTAGTATGGTTAGTGCGTATGTCAGTAATTTTATTCTATTCTTGAGGAGGTCTTACTCACATGTAATAGTCAAGGTAGGTGATAGTTGCATTAGCTAACGCTGTAAGCTGTTGAGTATATTTGTGATGATATTTGTGTTCAGTTCATTATTTCATAAGTAGGTTGGAGAGATATGTTGTATGCGATTAGGGTCAATAGGTATGGAACGCTACTCGCTGGTCATTCGTCAGGTCGGCAGACTATGTCACAAGAGGTGACCTCACTGTTATGTGTATGCTAGTCGTAGCTGTTACTACTTGGCGCGATTAGGGTGTTTTTTGATTATGATAGCACATTCGTCGTCACCAGATAATAACTGTACGTGATACGTCACGCTATTTGGAGAGATTAAAAGAAGAAAATAAGCGAATATCAATTGTCAATAATACGCAAGATTAGTAATAGTCTTGCTTTTAAGATACAGGCAGAGTAGCACCTGAAATATATTACAACTAATGAAGCCTCCACGTGAAGACTAACTTAAGTGAGCTTGTTAACCATAGAGGATAAAGAATTCATCCAAATGAGGAAGAGGGGATGAGTCTACGAGGTGAGTCTAAGTTATATATAGTAGGCCGGAGATCAGTAGTGAGCCTAACAAATAGATAAATTCGCTTGGAATTACGCTATTAATAGACTATAGGCTTAGCATGCAATGAGTTAGAGCTGAATCTTGGACTATACATACATCTTATATGTTACGACTTATGTTATGTAACTTATTACTTAACTGGTATATATAAACTGTGAGATTAATCTTCAGTTAAGTTGAGATTAGTAAGATAGTACATGATTAGAGTAGTTGAGTGGAGGGGAGTAGGACTTCGAGGATTAAGTTAGTAGAAGATACATTAATAATGGTCATGCATAAACGTGAATTGAGTAAATGCCTTGAATGTCAGATAAGGTAGAAGTATTCATGTAAGTAGACTTGGACGCCGTGGGCGTTGGTGTATTTATTGCTTATGGTGGTATATCATATAGTAGGTAGGTAGGCTTTAAAGGTGATAAACATGGGAGATTATATATATTTCAAACCTAAGAATTTTCTTTTCTAAGATAATGGTCCTTTAATAAGTAACAGATATGGAATTTTAATTGTTTTATATGTGAAATAATAGTACTAGAAAGAATGAAACAGCTAAACTTGCTTGAGATATAATTATTATTCTATAAAGTTCATAGTTATCTAAGTACTGAATACTAATATATTGAGATAATGTTATCTGTTAATTAATAATATATATATATATTATATATATATATTATAATATATATATATAATAATAATATTATATATATATATATATATCTTATCGTATATATAATATATAAAATATATATATATATATATTTATAATATTATATATATATATTAATAAATATATAATTAAAATATGAATAATATTAATAATTATTTATATAAATAGTATAGTATATATATTATAGTATATATATATATATAATATATATAATTATATTAAATATTATTAATATAATAATAATATATATATAATTATATATATATATATTAAGTATATATATATATAATAATATTATAATATTAATATATATAATAATATATATATATAATATATTATAATATATATATATATATATACTTTGTAGATATTAAGTTATATATATATAGTATTATATATATATATAAATATATTAATAATGGCTAATATATTAATATATAATAATAATATAGTATATTAATATAGATATATATATATATATATATATATATTATATATAATATATAATATATTTATATATTAATAAAACTATTATATATAATATATAATATATATATATAAGAATTACGTAATATCCTAATTATTACAGTAAACATATTTTAAGACATTGAGTGTTCTGAGAACCTTCAAAAAAATTTCAAACACGAGCGTAACAGGTCTACAGACCTCACAATATTACAACCTATATATATAAACACTATAGTAAAACATCTTGGAGAAATATAAAACTAGACAATATTTACTAATCTACAGAGGACGCTTGTATCATGTTGAGATCAAATACAATCAATATAAAACCTGAACATGTAGAAAAAACAATCAGTACCAACTAATATTACAAACCCTCTAAACAGAACCTTAATCTATCATAATTATATATATACTATATATATACCTAGTATATATATGTATATGGTATATATATATTATAATAATATATATCTATATAATATATATAGTGATAGTAGTATGATATATAATATATACGTATATATATTATATATATTACATTAATACAATTTATTTATAAAAATGGGCTTTGTACCTTTCTTTTCTTACAGCATATGTATCTATTATTTTTTTCATGCCATGATTATCCCCCTTGATAGCTTCGTTAAAAGCTCCTTTTCTATTGAAAGTAAAGAAAAGAATGACAGGCGTTTCCTGTCCTATGATATTTCGTGAGCAGCTTTTAATGCGATTTTTAGCATGAAAAACTTCTTTCTACTGAGGCTATAGTTGCTGGAATAGTACCAATGAGACTAAAAAAACTAAAAGTTTGCTGTAGTGGTTCTAACATACTGTCTTCTCTCACACAATAATTTCAAATAGATATTTTATCTTTTAAAAATTTGAAGTTCTTGGTTTTCTTATGCATAGACTAATATACAACCGTTTCGAAGAATATTTCCGAGATTATAAATAGTTTTCCGTCGAGTGACCATTATAACGAACTTTCAGAGAATCGTTGGGAAAGTGTTTTTTGTTGGAAATTTTCGCAAACTGTACCTGGAATGCTGCAAGTTCCGAGGAAAGTTTAAAAAAAGCTGAGAAACATAGTTGGAGAAGTCGATTGTATTTTTTGAGTAGTAAATTTATCTAAGACAGAATACAGTAATTCATGTGTTAATAGGATGACAAAGTAGTCCGGTTTCAAAATTGCACAAAATTTAATAAATGTGTTTATTTCCATTTTTAAATTTCAATTTTTCGCACCTTAAAATGCTTTTGTTTTTCATTTAAACTTTCGTTGTCAATATACAACTATTAACAATTTGTAGTTGTTAGAATTGTTCTCCGGTTAATTAACTAGTTTATATATAATACTATAGATTATATGTATATATATATATATATTATTATATTATATGATATATATATATATATATATATTACGATATATATATATATATAATTTTTAGTTGAAAAAGTATATATATATATACTATATATATATATATATATTTATATATATTATATAGATAATGAAAGAGAATGAATAGTTTCATATTGCACATTCTTAACATTTGATTCAAATAGGCTTACAACACTCGAAAAAAAATTTAGTGCTTTTTGATACACCCTAATTGGAATACTTAATTCCAATATTCCCGTTTTTTCTATACTAACAGCTCAATTTTATTAAAACACTAAAATCAGAAAAAAAATAATATGAAAAGCGTATTATTATCAATAGAACTGCACGCAACAAAGTCTTTTATATCTTAATAACGAAAATATGTGCAACGATCTGAGCAGAAGGCAATCTAGCTCGTAGCCGAATTTGAGTCAACGCGTTTTCAGCGACTCTAACGTTGAGTTAATAATTATTCAAAAGAATTATGTATGAATCAAATAAGTCGATATAAGAGATTGATAAGTTAGCATAAAATAATTATTAATTAGTTAATTATTATAATTATGTTATTAATAATATTATATTATTTTCATCCCAAATGCAATTTAATTAGGGATTATTTAAAAAAAAAAATGACTGATACTGACTCTTCAGGCACACCCAAAGTTGCCTTGCCCTAGAGAATAAGGAACTATTTTTTTTTGACTCCGAGAAATTAAACATTGGCACCGATCGATACTATTAAAGAAAGGAATCGAGTAAGAAATTGAGCCTGGCAACCTTTAAAGTTAGACTTCGAACGAAAAATCAATTAAATATATATATAATAATATATATATATATATATACCTATATATATTTAATATAATATATATATATATATATATATATATATATTATATATATATAATAATATATATAATATATATATATATATATATATATAAGTCTTGCTTTTAATATTTTTTGGGCTCACTAAGGCAAGTAGGCTTTGCCTACTCTGCCTGCCCCTACCCCAAAAGCCGCACTGATATATATATATATATATATATATATTATATATATATACTATATATATATATATACTCTAATATATATAATATATATATATATATATATATATATAACTATATATATATATAATATAATATATAATATATATATATAATATATATATATATATATATATATAGTTATATATATAATATATAATTATATTATATATAATATAATACTATATATATATATATACATATATATATAATATATATATATATATATATTATATATATATATACCCTATATTATTTTATACAAATATATAATATATAAGTATATATATATAATAATATATAATATCATTTATATATATATATATATAATATATAAGCGGAGTCTAGTCGCATTACAGTAGTGGACTTGAGTCTCAGGCACTATCCGTTAGGTTTATAAACCGGTATCGTTATAGAGTCCGACAGACGTAGTGATATGTCTATAAGAGACCTTCAGGTATGGATATATATATATATATATATCACTAGTTACTTACACCGCTCACGGCAGAGCCCTAATCTAGGAAGG
>JABUQX010081959.1:45000-49525 GCA_015478945.1 Trachelipus rathkii
CCTGGTCTCGCTCGGTCTATAATAGTGATACTCATAGATGGAGATTGCATAAGAGACGCGGCAGTAGGGGAGAAAATTAATAATGTATATAGTCTTAGACCCTGTATGGGCGTAGGGTATTAACTATACGGAATAGCCGACTTAATTAGTATTATATATACATAATCAGTAGATTATTTAGTGTATCTATTATAAGTAGATTAAGCGTTTGGATCATATATTACTTTATAGAGTGTCTCAAGTTCAGGTGTTCATAAAGTATGAGGACACATTTAAGTATCATGTTAATATGAACTATTAGTTATAAAGTATGAGATTCATATAATATATTATCCCTACTGTTAAATCGTAATTATTATATAATAATACTTGACTAATATGTGACTCTAAGTAATAACTACGATCTGAAGTACTATTATACCCTCTATCTAGTAGTAGTACTATTGTTACTACGTGAGGAGTATCTATATAGTCAATTTAGTTAGTAGACCATCATATTATGTATTATATATTATGGGCTTTAATGATAGAATTGTTGATTACGTTGGTATCGCTCACGCTACTACTATATATATTCCTTATCGAGTATTATATTAAATATATAGCGAATTAACTATAGCATTACACCATACTAATAACTGATTAGTAGTCAGTTATGATGATTAAATGGTTAGTATATTATATAGGGGTATTAAATTAAATATACTTTGTTTAGTAAGAGACTAGATTAGGTAAGTTATATAATAATTATATATATAGTTGTTAATATCTATAATATATATATAACTATATAGATTATATATTAGATATGTGTATTATTATTATGATGGATTGGTTAACAGGTATTACTGTATTAAAAATAAGACACTTAAAGGTAGTCTCCTTATTTGTACTTTATTAAGGAGAATGGAAGATCTCTTAATGCCTTTGTTTACATCAAATAATTAGTAACTAAGGGATGCCTAAAAAGGACAACAGTTTTAATATAAAAATTTTACAGGCTAAATTCACCACACACACACAATCTCCGCATTATAATCTCGAGC
Organism: Trachelipus rathkii; assembly: GCA_015478945.1. Lineage (NCBI taxonomy): Eukaryota > Metazoa > Arthropoda > Malacostraca > Isopoda > Trachelipodidae > Trachelipus > Trachelipus rathkii. The sequence continues at coordinate 46,047 of JABUQX010081959.1, forward strand.
ACGATAGTCACCTTATTTTAATTGGATTTGCAAAAAATAGCGTTCATATTTTAATTGCGATTTCGATAACTACAATTGTTTGTTTCGCTTTAAAAAATTATTAAATATGTATCATGCAATATTTTCATTTCATTTTATAAAATTTTCGCAATAAAAAAATATGATAATTTTATCCTCAATAACCTTATTGAATTTGTAAAAGATCGACGCGTTCTATAATGTTCATTTGAAATCGTTGCTGGAGCACGAGCAGCCATGCGAGTAGGAGTGCCTCTGATTATATAGTAATAATAATATTGATAGATCAACTAGTATATATATAATTATAGATAATATATATATATATATATTATACTAATAGTAGTATATAACTATAATATACCGGTTATATAATATTATATATTATTATATTATTAATATATTATAACGTAGTAGATTTAGAAAGAGAACATTCACAGTTGAACCTAGTAGTATATAAATATATATATATAATATAGTATATAGGTATTATTATGAATATGATATATATTATAGTATTACATTGAATAGATACAGGCCGGTTATATATAGTCATATACGGTAGTTACGATAGGGATTAGGTAATGAAGTACAGACGTAGTATCGAGCGTGTAATATATTCGATAGGTATAATGACTAGTATGAGTAATGTAATATAGTCCGTGAGTCATATATACTGTGGTATATAATATGTGGTGTGTGTGTGTGTGTGTGTGAATAATAAATGCACTAATCGTATTAAATTTTACTTAAAATAAACCTGGTGAAAATACAAGGAATTAAGGTTTTCGGCCTCCTACCAAGAGCCCTCGATTAGATTCCATTAAAATAAAATATTAGAAGCTTTAAAAAGAACTGTTACTGCGGCCACCAAGAAGATAAAACAGAAAAAAACTTTAAAATAAAACCATAAAATGAAGCAGTTTCAATACCAGATATTAAAACAAAAGGAAAAAATATCAAAATAAATTGTTCAATTAAACACCAGATCGAAACGGAGTTAACGAGCCAGAAAGGTTAAAAGAAGCCAGAATAGCGATGGCAAACACCCTAATAACCCCTAAAATACCAAGTTGACCAATCTCATTAAAAGGAAAGAAAAAAGAGAGTGTGGTGAGGGAGACGATATAATATATAATATTGAATTCATGGAGCGCGTGATATTTTGTATGAGGTTTTGGAATCTAGGTATCTTAAATAAAATATTATTAGCTTAAGTTGTCCAGCTCAGCTGAAGATTTTATACATAATTAATAATTCACAGCACAATGTTTTCGTATTTCAGGAGAAGGTAGGTTCAGCTATCTCCTGTCAAGGAAGAGCAAGCATCAGTTCCCGATAAGGAGATCCTCTAATCACCAGTGAACTCTCTAATCCTCACTGTTACCGTTATAAGTAATAATGTATGCATCGTTAGAGAATAAGGCATCATATTACGATTGTCTTCCCACACATAAAACACATGAGACACTGTAAGGAATGACTGAATAAAAGAGTCGTCTCTTCATAGTCAAAGTTATAACCAATGAAGGATAGGTTTCACAATATAGCTATTGTTAGCACAGAGAGGTTGTATGTATATATCTCTAACTGCGGTATCGCGATAGAATCTCTTATCCCTACTTTTAACAATCTGCTTCTGATTCACACTGTGCCCTTACATCATAAGGACCTAGTTCTCTGCCTTTCGTTCAAGGTAGTAATTCCACCCTCGGTCCCATTTCAAACTTGAGAAAAACTATAATTGCAAATATCTGTATTTAATAAGAGTGATAAATTCGTACTCTTTTGCTGTCGGATGAGGAAGTTACAGCTTATACTATTCTAAAATGAACCACTAATGGACAGTTTATTTGCTCTATTTACACAGTTTGGCTGATTTATAGTGTCTCAAAATTCTATTTTTTCCATATCCTAAACTGCTAAATTAAGGTAGCTCACTTTACTATGCGCGCGCCAGTTCAGTGCTTATTGCTGATCTGTGATAAAATTGTGTTATTGTGTAACCAGCAGGTTTAATTGAGGAATTATATTAGTCCTTATGTTATTTATTCATGGAAATCAAAATAATCTTGGGGGAGGATGGAGCAAATCCCATAGGGCACGTAGGAAGAAAAGGGCACTTAGACAAAAAAGGGGTCACTGGATCCTTTATTGTGTTAGTTCTAATGTGTCGAAAATGGAAATGGACCGCTATCGAATCGTGTGGTGAGTGGGTTTGCGATGTACCTTGAAAAACATATGACTAATTCACTTAGAAGTAGGATGAAGTGTTAAATATATATATATATATATCATTTATACCATTTATAATATATATATAGTATATATATATCTTAGGTATTATATTCAAATTAGTCAAGTAGTCTTCTTATTATTATTATATATATATATATCTTATATATATATTTAATGTATATCTTTTATTATAGCAAAATATTAGCTTATGAAGAATATAATATATAGTTTTATTTTGTATAATAAGGAATTATATATAAATTATAATTATATATATTATATTATATATTATATAATATATATATTATTATATAGTATATATAATTATTAATTGGTATAAAATTTTATATTAATAGATATTCTGTTGATATTTTATCTTTAGTGAGAATTTTATTTATATAGTAATATATATATATATATAGCAGAGTTTAATATTAAATAATATTTGGTCTTAAACTAATAATTTATTCAAAAGTTTCAAAAACCAACATCTAATTCTGTAGTTTATACGTTAACTTAAACTTTGAAATATAACAATTATTAAATAATATTAAAGTTTTATTTCAAAATTTTTGAGTTATGCTAGGATTTTCTTATAAGTCTAAATACTAGTATAATATTGAATTAGCTGGTATTTTATTTACCTAAGTACATTTTTTTTCTTCGATAAAATAAGTTCTGATATGCAATAAGGGTATTAGAAATTGCATAGTTTTGTGCCCTTAAGAAAGGGTAGGGACGTACCCAGAAGAGAGTATGCAGAGAAAAGGTAGAGTATGGAGGTAATAGGGAAGAGAGTAAAGTAGAAAGAGGAGTAGCAGAGAGAGGGAAAGATGTGAGGCAGAGTAGAGAAGAAAGAGAAGAAGAGAAAGAGCAGTAAGCACGAAGGCAAAGGAGAGGAGAAGAGTAGAGTAGATGAATAAGAGTCATGAAGCAGATCTCCGAAGAGAGAAATGAAAGTGAAAGGGTACGTGGAGGTAGATCAATTGCAGATGGAAGCATAATCCGCAAAGGAAGAGAGGAGACGACGAGAGCCAGAGAAGGAATGAGAGAGAGAGAGAGTAGAAACGAGAGAGAAAGGTAGAGAAGAAGGGAAAAAGAAGAAACCAGGGGAGCATAAGTAGAGAGAGATGAGGAGAGGATGATATATCTCAATGTAAAATATTGAAGAATAAAATTAATAAACCTAGTTGAGAAACCATATTTTTATAGAAACACTAACA
>JABUQX010081960.1:2500-5000 GCA_015478945.1 Trachelipus rathkii
TGCCCGGCGCTCCGGCGGCGACTAAGGTTGTTCTGCACATTGTGGATTTGGTCCAGTCACGTTCTTCGGTACATTATATATTTTTCACCTAAATAAAAAGTTTTTTGAAAAAATTTATACCCAAGATCCGGATCCGGATCCGGCTACGGCTCCTACTCCGTCTCCGCTCCGGCTCCGGCCTTCCGGCTCCGGTTCTCTGATCAGGTTTCTGCACCATATTGAAAAATTGTTCAGTGAGCACAATTTTCATATGGTGCTAGAAACCCTTAGTCAGAAGCCGGAGCCGGAGCCGGAGCCGGAGCCGGACTCGGAGCCGGAGCCGGAGCCGGAGCCGAAGCCGGATCCGGATCCGGATCTTGGGTATAAATTTTTTCAAAAAACATTTTTTTAGGTGAAAAATATATATTACCGAAGAAGTGCTGGACAATAGTGCAGAAACCTTAGTCGCAGCCGGAGCCGGAGCAGGAGCCGGAGCCGGAGCCTGGAGCCGGAACTCGGATGCTGAATATAAATTTTTTCAAACAATAAGTATTTAGAGTGAAAATATATTTACCAAAGAAGGGCTGATACAATTTACAAATTATGTGAAGAATACCTTAGTCGGACCGGAGCGCGGAGCCGGAGCCGGAGCCGAGCCGAATATAAATTTCTTCAAAAAATATTTTTTTAGGTGAAAAATAACAATTTTTTTTACCTAGAAAAAGATTTTTTGATAAAAAATATACCCAGGAATCCACCCCATCTCTCCGACTCCGGCTCCGCTTCGCTTCCGGCTACACGACTAAGGTGTTCTGCACTAATTTGAAAATTGCCTTCAGCTACTTCTTTTGGTAATATATTTTTTACCTGAAAAAATATTTCTTGAAAAAATTTACACCCAGGATCCGGATCCGGCTCCAGCTTCCACGGCTCTGGCTCCGCTCCGGCTAAGGTTTTTGCAACTATTTGAAAATTTGTCCAGTTGCTTGTTTTGGCAAATATATTTTTTCCCCTAAAAAATATTTCTTGCAAAAAAATTGACACCCAGGCGTCCGGCTCCGGCTCCTGGCCCCGGCTCTGGCTTCCGGCTCCGGCTGTCCGGCTTAATTTCTTAGCACATTTGAACAAATTGTCAGCACTTCTTTGGTAATATATTTTTCACGCAAACCGAATATTTATTGAAAAAATTATACCCAGAATCCGGCTCAGGCTCCGGCTCCGGCTCCGGCTCCAGCTTTGGCTCCGGCTCCGGTCCCGTTTCCGACTAAAGTTTCTCCACCATTTGAAAAATTGATTAGTACTTTCTCTTGGCTTATTATCTTATTTATTTTATTTTTTTTTAATCTATATATATATATATATATATCTTTATATATAAAATTGTGTACCAGGATCCACCTCCGGCTCCGATTCCGGCTTCCGGCTCAGCTTCCGGCTCCGTACTTCGACTTCAACCTATTAATCCTGAGTATAAAGCTTGGAGCACTTGGTTGGAAATTGCGAAAAAAAAAAAAAAAAAAACAAAAAAAAAAAATCGTTAATAAAATATAAACATTTTTTGATCCTGAAACCTGGGAATTGCTAAATTTTAACTGGAATTGGATTTGTTTAGTTCGACGACACCTCTCTATATAAATTTCTGTATCTAAAAAACATTTAGAATTTCCAAAAAATAATTACACCATGATGTTCAGGGGGAATTTTTCTACTAATTTAAATAATAAAAAAAAAATGGGAAAAAATTTTGATTTTGCCTTCAAAAAGTAGGGGGTCTAGTTATGAAGTCTCCCCTTAAATGAGTACACCCCTCCTAGATTAGGGCTCTGCCCGTGAATGGTGGTATATATATAATATATATTATATATATATATATATTATATATATATATATATATATATATATATATATATATAATATATTATATATATATATATATATATATATATATATATATATATATATATATAGTCTATATTTTTTATATCGATATATATATGTATATATTTATATATATACTATATACTATATAATAATATATATATATTATTATAGATATATATATATATATATATATATAATATATATATATTATATATATATATAATATGGCAACATCGAGCCCTACAACAAGTACCAGAAAGATTGCTGCAACACTACATGTAAGTTATTGAACAGTTTTCAGGGTATTGAAAAATCAACTTCTGTACCCTTATCACATCCAACGAGTGCAGGAACTTGTACCAACAGATTTTCCTGCAAAAGTAGCTTTGTGTCGATGGATGCAACAGAAAATTGCAGACAATCTCACCATTTAGCAGAAATAATTGTCCACCGTATGATCCAAATTTTTCATCGAGACACCATTATCGAACTCCCAACAACCACAATATGGCTTGATTGAGAACGCCACGAATGAAATAGTTGAAAGCCTCCATCAACACCAGTTTCCATTGAATGTATGGGTCGGAATTGTTGGCGACCATTTTTGATAGGTCCATTCTTTTTACTAGCGAGGCTTACT
>JABUQX010081960.1:15000-17500 GCA_015478945.1 Trachelipus rathkii
GAAACTTTGTACATTCACAACATTAAACCCTCTTTCGAATGGTCTGGTTATTTTCAACATGCAAAAAATATTTTATTCACAATATACAGGGGGATATGGGGGGTATTCAATTTTGATATGTCATAAATGAAAAATCACTATAACCTTTTTATTATTCATGCGATCAGCACGAAACTTTCGGAGTAAGTATAGTTGGGGAAGATACATAATTTTTGTTTAAATAAATTTTTTGTATGGAGAACGGATTTGCCTCTGTGCATGGGAAAATTTCTAAATTTTCAAAAGTTTCCCCATATGCAACGGAAAACCCCTTGAGTTTACAAAACATTTTTCTAAACAAAAAGTGTAAATCTTGCCTAGTAGTATATGATCTGAAAGTTTCGTATTGATTGAACAAAAAATAAAAAAATTATCATAAATATTTTTAGTAGCAAAAAAAAATTTTTTTTTAAATAAATAGAACAGGTGGCGTGTAACTTTTTTAATATTTACTCGATTGCAATGAAATTTTCACAGCTTGTTTACCTCTACAAGATATACATATTCTATTTAGATTAATATTTGGTATGCCCAACAGTTTTGCCGCTGATCAAGAGAAAACCTTTTGAAAACTTTGAAATGTTCCCATGAGCAGCGACAGCATCTGTGGGGCATACATAAAATTTTCTTCTCTTATCAAAAACATGTCTCACCTTCCCAATTATAACGTTCTTGCAAATTTCAAAACTGATGCATATAAATAATTAATTAAGTTTCATGGTTTTTTATTTTTGAGTTGCCTTTTTGGAAAATTTTTTTTTAATGATTGGTATCATGCAACATTTTTATTCAATTCATTCACACTGATAAAGGAATGAAATTTTTATGGCCTTATTAACTCGACAATATACACATCTTTTATTTAGATAAATTTTCTGTATAGCGGCCCAATGGTTTTGCCGCTACTGTGCGGGTAAAACTTTTTAAAAATTATAGTTTTCTTCCCGTGTGAACATGCGGCATAAAAGCGTTTGAATATACAAAAATATATCGTTAACGTACAATATTGTCTTTTTAATTATACATTGCCTCTGAAAGTTTCGTAATAATCGGATATATATAATAAAAAGGTTATTACGATTTTTCTTTTTTAAATTGCAAAAAAAAAAAAAAAAAAAGAGGAAAATTCAAATAATTGATGGCATAATAACCTTTTTTTACTATTCATCTGAGTTAAGAATTTAAATTTTTTTTATCAACTTGTAAAAAAATTTGCTGATGTGTAGAAACATTTTGTTTTCATTTTATATAATTTGGTTGTATAACCGCAACGGTTTTGCCACTCCACATTCAACTTTCTGACTTATTTTACTAAAAAAAAGAACTTTTCACATTGAGCTGTTCTATTTTTCGGGGTAAACAAAAATTCAACGCTTTTTACTTTTATTTTTGTTTTTAATTTTGTATACATTGAACTACATTTTGATGTATGATTCATGCAAATATAAAAACTTTTCGCATATTTCTGATAACTTTTAAATTTTATGGAGAAAAAAAAAGTTGAGATTTAGCAAAAAAATCAAAATCAAAAAAAAATTCTCTATATATTGCTGCTATTTGTAAGTTATTTCATAAAATATATGCGTATGGCAAGTATTTAAGTGAAATCCGCTTGAAAAAATCTTTTGTAGTTCAGCAGAAATTCACTGTTAAAAATTGCTGATAAAAATGCTGATTCATGATATTTGGGAAGGAATTACAGAAATTCTAAACGCCTTTCTGCATATGTTTAGCTATATATATATATATATTGGCAGTACCTCCCGTCAATACCACGTGAGGATAGACGAGCACAGAGGCATTTCTACCCGTACCAAAACTTGGTTGAATTCCCCTTCCCATTCAGCTATTAGAGATAACTCACATACTCAAGGCCGTCCCCTTAACTACAATAATTTTAATATATTAACCCAAACAAATTCGACAACCAACCTACATATTTTAGAAACTTTGTACATTCACAACATTAAACCCTCTCTTAATAGTGATTCCGGCCCATTTAAACTACAGCTACTTTAACTCGGAAACAGTCAACAAAGTTCATGTCTGTTTACATTCAATAATAAGAAACTTGAAGATGTCTGAGACTTGTCTGGTGAGTTTTGAGAATTTTTCTGGTGCTGTTAATACTTTAATATTCCATTTTAATTTAGTTGCCCATTAATATAGAATTTCGAATCATTTATTTGTTTTTGTTTGATGTGTAATCTTTGTTTGTTTACCGACGGAGGGCGACGTTTTGTTTTGTTTTTCTAATTATGATCAATTTTTTGATGTGTAATCTTTGTTTGTTTACCGACGGAGGGCGACGTTTTGTTTTGTTTTTCTAATTATGATCAATTTTTGTAATATTTAAACCTTTGATTTTGATCACAGAGTTATTCTAGTGTATACTGTACTATATATGTATATTATATTATATTTAAATAACTAATCACTTAAATTTTTATAGAATTTTGTG
>JABUQX010081960.1:20000-30698 GCA_015478945.1 Trachelipus rathkii
ATTATTATTATTAAGATTATCATTTTAATATGTATTATATTTAATATATTATTATTATTATTTGGCTTACTTTTGATTATTTTATTAATTATTATTATTTATTATTATTATTATTAGTATTATAATTATATTATTATTATTATTATATTATGTTATTTATTGTTATTGTTATTGGTATTATTATTATATTATTATTATTTTATTATTATTATTATTATTAATTATTATTATTATTTTATTATTATTTATTTTATTAATTATATTATTATATTATTATTATTATTATTATTATTATTATTATTATTATTATTATTATTATTATTATTATTATTATTATTATTATTATTATTATTATTATTATTATGATTAAATATTATTATTATATTATATTATCATTATTATTATTAAGATTATATTATATTATATTATTATTATTATATATTATTTATTATTATTATTTTTTATATTTTTTGGCAATTATAAACTTTCCCATTAATTTGCTGTTTTTATTATTTTTCACTAAATTAAATTCCCAGCACGTCCATCTACGTTAAAACTTTTATTCATTTCTTAATAAAAAAAATTATGAATTTTAATTGTGATTTTTTTTTATTTTATTTATTTATCTATCTATATATTTATTTATTGTTTTTATTTATATATTTATATATTATATTATTATTATTATTTATTATTATTATTATTATTATTATTTATTATTATTTTTATTATTATTATTATTATTATTATTATTATTATTATTATTATTATTATTATTATTATTATTATTATTATTATTATTATTATTATTATTATTATTATTATTATTATTATTTTTATTTTATTATATTATATTATTAATATACTATTAATATTATTATCATATTATTATTATTATTATTATTTTAAATTATTAATAGATATTATTAAAATATTATTATTCATTGAATAATGTTATTTTCATTTATTATTATATTATTTATTATATTGATATTATTATTATAATTAATTTTATTATTTATTTAATAAATATTCTATTCAATTATTATTATTTATTATTTTATTATTATTATTATTTTTATATTATTATTATTATTATTATTATTATTATTATTATTATTATATTATTATTATTATTATTAATTATTTATTATTATTATTATATTATTATTATTATTATTATTATTATGTTATTATTATATTATTATTATTATTATTTTTATTATTATTATTATTATTATTATTATTATTATTATTATTATTATTATTATTATTATTATTATTATTATTATTATTATTATTATTATTATTATTATTATTATTATTATTTTTATTATTATTATATATTATTATTATTATTATTAATTATTATTATTATTATTATGTATTAAGAAAAAGATGACGGATTTTAAAGGCTTACATTATATTATATTTAGGAGTTAGAACTAATTTCCGCATATAATTAAACGTTACTTATTGTGCTGCGTTCGAATTTAATTATCTTCTGAATTCTAATTTTTCTTTTTCTTTCCACTTGAACTTTCTCCAGAACCTTTTCACTTTAGTTTCACTTTTAAAAATTTTGACGTTTTCTCTCTTTCCCCTCATTTCACTTCAATTATGCCTAAGATTTAATTTTTTTTTCTAAAACTATTTCCTTTCTAGTTTGACTTCTTTAATAAAAAGAAACGAATGCTCCAGAAAGTAACCGTCCTATGGTTCGCATAACTTTTGCATCCGTTCTTACACCCATCTTGCTAAACTGTTTCGCCTCCACCTGTCAACTTTTTATCTAGACCTATCCATTTGTTGAAAGTACTGAACATTCTCATTCAACCTGTGACTAAAATGGAGAGACTCTATCAATCCTCTAACCATCTTTCTATTGCTTTAAGGGTGTCATTTCTAAAATTTCCGAATCTACCCTTATCTGGAAAATTTGAAAACATCCTTATTCTTCTAATCTTATATGAGATTTCCATTGTAACTTCTGTAGGGAACTTTGGATTGGCAATCTGCTTTCTAATTTCACATCAACCTGGCTCTTGATCCACTGATCTTTGGAATTTTCGTGAATATTTTGATGCGAGACCTGAAATAAACGAAATCTTTCCCTAGATTCTGACAAATCTTTGTTTTCAAATTTATATCTTTTCAAATTTTTCTGCTGCCAGCGCTCATAAAATATGTCAATAGCAATGTTTATCAAGATTCTTTTTAATACCTCACCCTCTATCTACTTCCAGCAATTAATTGTTTACAAATCACTTCACCACATATCCACTCATAATCTAATAACTACACTCTCCATTACTCTAAACCTTTTCGAAAGCAACGTCCACATGGCAAAATAATGATATTGGGCAACTTACTTATGAACTTTATGTATTTCTCAATTAGGTGGAGAGAACAAGAATGCTTTCAACTGTTTAAAAGGTTAATTTCTTTATCTAACAACTCAGCGCTTAGTCTTCTGAAAATAACATCAAACCTTGAACAAAAATCAACAGAATTATCCAAACGGGATTTAACCCCAAATGAATTACTTTTTTTTACATTTTCAAAGTCAGACAAAGTTGCTACTCCGGAAAGTTGATTTTTCTTTAATTTTCCAAAATGGTCGCCATCGCAAAGTGAATTCTTTGAAAGTGAATGATATGAGATGTGAAAAATTTTAAAATTAATTTTTAAGGCTGAGTTTAAATTTTATGTTAATTTTTATGTTTTTAGGTGGGATACTAATTTTAATGACGATTTCTGCTTTTAATTTCGAATTCCATCGTAATAGATAGTAATTGTTTGATAGCATCGACGCCTGGCTCTTCTGCGCTTTCTATATAAAGATCTAACTAATTGGTTGGTATTATATAAAAGGAACGCATTTAACTTAGTAGGTAGCATTATTGTTTCTTCGTGTAAGTGTCGTTGTGGAATGGTATTATTGCATCCTGTTATAATTCTGAGTGTCTTGTTTTGGGTGGTTTGAAGTTTTCTCATGTTTCGTTTATTATTAATAATGTCAGCGCCAGCTATGGCTCTTAGTATGTTTAGTTTCCTATTTGCTGATGTTGTTATATTTTCAATGTGTTTTGTGAAAGTTAGATGTGTATCCAGTGTTACTCCAAGAATTTTAGGCGTTTTGTTTAGTGAGATAGATATGTTGTTTATGAAGATTTGGGGCTTGGTAGTACCAAGTTGGCGGTCTGTTGTAATTGAAGCGATAGATGATTTATTAGGTGATTCAGACATTCTGTTGTCATTTAGCTGTTAGAATTTGGTTGATGTATTGTTGGGTCAGAAGAATTGCTGTGATTAGGTTCTGGTGTGTGGTGACTATGGTGATGTCATCTGCATAGTTTTTATATTTGTGTGGTGTGTGTGGTCTTGGTAGGTCGGCTGTGAATAAGTTGAATAAGGTAGAGTATAGGATCCTTGAGGTACGCCGTGTTTTATATTTACTGTTCATGATTTCTTGTTGTTGATCTGTATTTGGGCTGCTCTCCCTGATAGGAAGTTGGGTAACCATTTCTTTAAATTAGTGGGAATATTTGATTTTATTATTTTGTGAATTAGATTGTATCTCTGGACTGTATCAAAGGCTTTGTTAATGTTAATTGCTATAAGTAGTGCTTTGTGTTAGGGCCTAAGATTAAAGCTATTTATTATTGGTTGAATGATGTTCGTGAGAGCAGATGTGGTTGGGCGGTTTTGCTGCAAGCCGTGTTAAAACGTTTGTTTGTGGATGTGTGGTTTTATTATGTTTAGTTTATTATGTTTATTATTATTAGTTTATTATGTTTATTATGCCATTCTAGGAGTTTACATAGTGTGGATAGTAGTGAGATTGGACGATAGGAGGAGGGGTTTGAGGGGACTTTTCCTGGTTTTAATTTTGGAATAATAATTGCTTTTTTCCAGATGTAGGGAACAAAATTTAGTGTAATGGAGCAGTTATAAATGTGTGCTAAATGGGTTAGTGCGGTATTACCTAAATGTTTAAGATGTATATTTGAGATGTTGCCAGGTCCGGTTGATAGTGAGTTTTTAAGGGTCTTTATGGAGTTTTTCATGTCATTTGGTGTTATTTCTATTGCTTGGTCGTGATTGCTTTTTATTTTCTTAAGGGATTTGATTATTTACCTGCTTTGTGGGTGAGTAGGTTTATGATTTTGTTTTGCAAAATGTGTAAAGAGGAGGTTTGCGTGTTGTTTTGTTGTTCGTGGGAGTTGAGAGTTTGGATTTTTATTGATTCATGTGTGAGAGACTGGTAGTTTTTTTGCAATTTTCATTATTTTTATTGTGTTCCACATTCTATTGTTGTTTGTGTTCTGTAAGTTTTTTGTTAGAAATGTTTGGAAGTTACTTGAGGTGTGCGCTGTGGATAAGTTTGCGATTTGTGTTTGAATTATTAACTTGGCTTTTTGTTTATTGTGTTTGCTTTGCTGATTTTTTAATTAGGTTACGTTGTTTGATCAAGTGTGAGATTTCAGGTGTTAGTGTTGGGTTGTATTTATTGAGGTATCCCTGAGTTATATTTTGTTTAGTTGCTTTCTGAATTAGTGACGTGAAATTTTGAAAAGCTGTATTTAGTGTTAAGGTGTTGGAAATGGTTATAGGTTGTACTTTATTTTCTATAAGTTCAAAGAATTTTGTCAAGTTTGCTTTATTGTAGTTTGTATATGTTTAACACAATGTTTCTTATATTAAAGTTAAGAAAAAATTTGCATGGAAAATTATTTTTTATTTCTCATTTTTATTTAAAAACTCCACTCTCTGTTTCAGACCACTCACACTCCTTACGCGCAGCTTTCTCCGCGCAGATGACGTGTCTTACGTAATCTAAAATAAGATAAGCCCCACAGATTATTTTTGCCCTCACACCTCGAAAAAGTATTCTCATGATTACTCTATGAACTATCATGTCTCGCGCACTTCTTTACTGCTTACTTATCTCTTTCTCCATTACCTCTATAGTCATTCTGTCATTTCTTTTGCACAACCGTATTGCTTACTAGTGTTAAGCAGCCGTTCCTTTGTATTTTTCTGGTAAGATTTTTTTTTCTTAGTCTTTTCCGTTTATTACTTTACTTTAACTCCAACATATTACTGTTGACTAAATAATACCATTGAGCGATATTATTAAATGTATTAGTGTCATTTTTATGGTTTTTGTTTTTGGGGGTTAGGTCAATAGACTACCCGCTATCCCAAAATTCTTTTTTTTTCATCTTTATATAACAAAAAATCAATACATGTTAATTTTTTTTTTTTTTTTTTAAATTTTAGATTTATAATAACAATGATGGTAAAATTTTTGGTATAAAGTAATAACACTAGTGAAGTCAGAAATAAAAATAAAAGTTATAATAAATATCAAAATAAGAAAATTAATAGTAATTTTAATGCATGTACTAAATTTAAGAAGGGATTTTTGTATAAGTAGTTTGGAAAAGTTAGGTGTTCACAAACTATCTTAGGTTTCAAGTAAATGCAAACTATATTTTTGAAAAAAATAAAAGAAAATTTAATAATAATAATAATAATAATAATAATAATAATAATAATAATAATAATAATAATAATAATAATAATAATAATAATAATAATAATAATAATAATAATAATAATAATAATAATAATAATAATAATAATAATAATAATAATAATAATAATAATAATAATAATAATAATAATAATAATAATAATAATAATAATAATTTAATGGAAATAATTAATAATAATAAAAATAATGATAGTAATAATAATACTTGAAAATAATGATAATTGCAGATATCACTAATTTCGATTTTTTTGTTGCTCCTCCTAGAACACTTCTTCACACCGTTTTTTTTAAAAAAAAACTTTGACACCAAAGTAGACTAGACCAAATTATTAGCGTTCTTACTTACACTTAATTTTTCTTTATAATTTAATTGTAATTCTTTTTATATATAACAAAATTTAAGCGTTACCAGACCCTAGGTCTCACTTTCCAATTTTTTTTTTGTTTTTTTTCTCTCAACTCATAAATTTTTCTCTAATACAATTTAGATATAGGAATTTGGAAAAACTTTCTTCTACAAATAATGAGGAAAATTTTACAAAAGATTTGGTGTTTGTCTCGGGTATAATTTTTTTGGTATTTTTTTTCCTTTGATTTTTTTAAACCAGTTGTAAGACAATAATTTTTTTTTCTTCTTGGAAAAGAAAATTAGTTAGGACCCTCAAAATAAAGTAAATGGAGATGTTTCTATATTTGGTAGTGTACAGGCCGTTTTGAACCTAGAGAAAATAAATGTTGTATGTAGGATGAACTTTGTGTAAAAATTTTAAGACATGAATGAAAGGATTTTCTTTTTGATTTAGGGCACCTGCAAGGGCAAAAAATTTAACAGCCATATTTTTTTTGTGAGGCTCTTTATTTTCTTTTTAGTTTGAATTATATATATATCCTTTATGTAATTTTTCTTGGATGCGTTTTATTATTATTATTTTTTTTTATTTCTTTTGTGTGCAGTTTAGCAGCATTTTTTTTTGTAATTTGGAGAATGATACCTCATGGAAATTTTTTTATTTAATATGAAACTGTAACTTTTCATTAGACGTGACATAAAATTTAGGGCTAGCTTAATTTTTTTATTATTGTTAATTTTATTTCTGGTGGAAAAATTTAATTTTTTTGGATTTGGTTATGTGAAAACCCTTGTGAGAGTTTTTGTCCTTCTGACTAATATTTTTTTCATGTTTCTAATTTTTTTTTGGTATTTGTTATTCTTAGGCACCTTTTATGTGATTTAAACTCTGTGAAACAGTTAGAAAATAATAAATATACAAGGCATCAATTTTGTTTTCACTCTACCTCAAGCAGAAGAGAGTTTGGTTAAATATGTTTTTCTGAAATAGTGCTTAGTTTTGCTAGTAATTTGCTATTCAATAATTATGGGGAGATGATCGGAGTTTAGCTCTGTTTGTGTTTGCCATTGGAGTTTCTTGTGTAGATTTGGGAAGCAAGATGTTAGGTCTGGGGATGTGTTTGATTGGTTAGTTTGGGGTGGAATTCTGGTGTGGAAATTTCTATTGTTGATGATGCTTAGGGGATCTAGATTTGATATTAAGTTGGTTCCTCTATGGTCTGCGTTTTAGTCTTTGTACCATGTTACTAAATTTGTGAGTGGTGGCCTGAATCTCTTCAATTAATGAGGTTTGGGAGGTTTTGTAGTGTGGGTTAGATTTGGTGTGTAATTTCTGGAGCAGTGATGTGAGGAGTGATGAGTGATGTAGATGTTTATTATGCTGGTATTATTTGGTTGAATCATTGTCGTGAAGATGGATATTTGAGGTATTGTCCCGTTTAGTGATGTTGTTATGTGAGCGAAGTGGTGTTTTGTGCATTGATAGTTTTAGATGTTTGTGAATAAAGTTAGTAGCGTATAAATTTTTGGGACTATGTAGGTGTATTAATGGTTGTCAATCCGGAAATTTGGGTTTTCTGGAGTGGATTTTTCAGGTTGATTGCTTCTTGAATTAGTGGCTATATTATGTATGTTATGGTTGTTTTGGGATTATTTCTATATTTTTGATTTGTAGTAATCCGTTTTGGTTAATTTGGGTAGTATGTTTTATGTTATGTATTTGTTTGTTTGTTGTGGGGTTATTTTGGGAAGCAGCTTTTTGTTTTGTGGGAGGAAATGTTGTGAAAGGTGAGCAGTGTTTTTGGATTCACTGCTCGTCTCTCTGTTGTCATCTTTTGAATTTCTTACACAATTTCAAAGCATTTATTATGGCGGCGGTAGACCTTCTTCATGAAACATAAATCCAGGCTTTTGAAGAGGCTGAGGTATGTTGTTGGGTAAAGTATATAATATATGCTCACTATAGGACGGAAAGAAATGTAATAAATAGCCAAGATTGAGTGTCCATAAATAAATCCTCGAGTTCTTCGGAAAGTTCGGTAGTTTATGACTGCAGTGAACATCGCATCGGATTTGGTTGGGGTGGGGGGTGGGGGTCAGAAAAGTTTTGAATGTTATTATATATATAATTAATATAAATATATTATATATATATATACTATAGTATATTATATATTAATATAATAGTATATATTATATATATATTTATTCATATATATTATATATTAAGATTAGTTTTATATATTATAGTGTTATGAGTATATTATATTTGGTAATTTACTTTATATCATATATTAGTAATATATTATATTTATCGTAGTATATAGTAGAGTTCTTTACTATATTATATAAATATTAGTGGATAATATATAAAAGTAGGTATCGTTAATTTATTTAATCAGTATAGTTATAATGATATATATATATTGTAATACTAATTCTCGCTATATATAATATATATGATATAATATATAATTTAATTATAGCATATATATATTATAGATAAGAGGTAAAAAGGATGAGATTATAGGCAATAAAGATAGACGAGAGAAAAGGTTATAGTCAGTATACTAATTATTATTATATATATATCAGTACATAGGACTAATTTTGCTTGATGAAGGGAATTCTTTTATGTTGTAGTAGTATATAGAGAGTTTATTATAAATTAGTGTATGTTATATATATTTAGGCTATATATATATATCTATATAGTTATGCCTATATATATATATACTTATAGGGATATATATATTATATATAGTAAATACTATATATATTATATATATATCACTCACATTTATGAATTTTATTATATATAGTATGAACTCAATCCTCCTTAATACTAATATATATTTTGCAGTATAGGTTATACTCAGTATAATTACTAGTACATTCCTATAAATATCTATTATAATTAATATATGAAAACTGTGTTTATAGTATGATCTTTTCAATCGTCTTTAGTTAGATAAATACATGAAGTTATCCTTCTTATACTTATATAATATATATAGTAGGTATATTTTGACTGGATGAATTTTTAGAAATTTCCCTTTTTGTAGTTTACTTTCAAAAATGTTTAATATTAAGCAGGAAACAACGGTAATTTATTACTTTTACTATGGCCTAAGGTTGGTGCACGTGTACTAGTTGTGAAGTATTATTTAATGTAGCTTTAAGGTTATTTATGATATTTTGGGAGATTGTGGTACGTTTTTTTAACCCTGATTCGTATATATATATATTCTTATTATATATATTATATTTATATATATATATATATATATATATAGTATTATCTATATATATAATATATATAATATATATATTTATACATTTATATATATATATATATATTATATTTTATTTATTATATATATATTATATATTATTATTATATATTTATATCTATTATATTTATTATATATCTATATATGTTATATTTTTAATGTTAATTACTTTTTAATTTTTTATTGTTCCTATTATATATTATATACTATATTTATATATTTTATTATTGATAGTTTTTTTTTTTACTTAGTTTACGCTAATACTTTTTTATTTCTATGTTCACCTATATATTATTTCTTTTGCAATTCGCGGTCGCCTGCTCTCGTCTCTTCTCTCCCTTCCTCTTCTCTTCTCTCTCTCTCTATCTCTCTCTCTCTTCTCTCTCCTCTTCTCTATCTCTCTTCTCTCTCTCTCTCTCTATCCTCCTCTCTCTTCGCTCTCCTCTCTCCTCTCTCTCTCTATATCTCTCTATCTCTCTCCTCTCCCGCCCCTGCCCCCTCTTTTTTTTTTTCTCTTCTCGCTCTGCCCCTTTCTGCCCTTCGCCCCTTGGGTTCCTCCGCCTTCGGGTCGCCCTTCTCCGTTCCCGTCCTTGTTCCGCGCCTCCGGGCGGTCTTTCTGCCGTTTCCCTGGCTTCCCGCACCTCCTCCTGATCGCTGTTGGCTATCTTCCCTCTTTCGCTGCTTGCCCTTCGCTTCCTTGTTTCTTGCTGTTCCAGCTTTTCCATCCTCTTTTGGCCCCTTGTGCCCACTTCATTTTCTTTTCTCCACGCTTCTGCCGGTCCAGCAGACCGTGGTGCGGAGCGCGCAGCGCCCCCTTTGCTCTCCCTTCTCTTTCCTGTCCTCGCCCTCCTCGTGCAAATCCACACCTTTGTTCCTAAGCTCACTAATAATAATAACTTGGTGAGGATAAATTAATATTAATAATTGTAATTAGTTGAAATATACATATTTATATATAATACAATATAACATTATTTTATTGCTATATTGATTTTGAAGCTGTAAAAAAATTTCAATTGTATATTGTAGGGAAAATATTTGGGGCATTTTATTATTCATCTCTTTTATTATTAATTATTTTATTATTACTTTATTACCATTAATTCATTATTATTATTATTATTATATTTAGAATAATATTTAAATGAAAAGAAAAAACTTCTGAACATTCTTTACCAAAGATTGTAGTTGTAATCGATACATCTACTCGCTCGATGTGTCGATATTTTTTTCGATATAATGCTATCGATTGTATCGTATTTTCTTCGCTACATCTACTCGATGATTGTTCTTTTTTTTTTTTCAACATATATCGGTTTATTAATAACTGACTTATTTAATTGTAGCCCATATGCCCACACTCTCTAGACTCTGTCAAAAACACAATTACATAAAAGAATTATTATGCATATTATTAATTAACTTGGAAATTGAAGTATTAATTTATTTGGTCTGCATGTGGGTTTGCTTTAATATATATCTTATATTATATA
>JABUQX010081961.1:0-7500 GCA_015478945.1 Trachelipus rathkii
TCGGCCTTAACATAAACAAAAAAATGTCTTGGAAACCTCACATCACAACGGTTGCTAGGGCGGCCTCAAAGAAACTAGGAGTTCTGTTTAGACTGCGAGACTTTTCCTCTTCTCAGTTGCTCCAGCTATACAAGGGCCTCATCCACCTTTGTATGGAGTACTCTCTGGGAGACTCTGGTTTCACCGGCTTTTGGATAGGGTCGAGTCAAACGCCAAAAGACTTATAAACTGTTCCTTTCCAGTTCTCTGACCCTCTATCTTTGCAGGGCGATGTTGGTGCTTATCTCTTTTCTAGGTACCGCAGCGGCAGGTCCTCGAGGGAACTTATCACTCGCATACCTCCACCTTTACGTCGCCTTCGTAGAACTAGGGGTGCTATTGTCCT
Source organism: Trachelipus rathkii (assembly GCA_015478945.1). Taxonomy (NCBI): domain Eukaryota; kingdom Metazoa; phylum Arthropoda; class Malacostraca; order Isopoda; family Trachelipodidae; genus Trachelipus; species Trachelipus rathkii. Next base: position 386 of record JABUQX010081961.1, read on the forward strand.
TTATAGGTTTTTGTGTTGATGTGGGTAACTCCGAAGGCTAGTTCAGCTGCGTGATGCTTCCTTCTTTTCCTGCCACATCTGTTTCTGTGGAACTCTCTTCCATCTTCTGTGTTTCCTGCTGATTTAATCTCCCCACTTTAAACCTGCGTCTGTGCTCATCTGCATAATTTGTGCTAGAGGGTGACTACAGGGTGGAGTACCTCCTTGAATAGGGCTCTGCCCATTAATTAGGTGGTAACAACTGTAAATATATATATATATATATATATATATATATATATATATATATATATATATATATATATATATATATATATATGTATGTATATATATATATATATATATATATATATATATATATATATATATATATATATATATATATAGTTCGATAGGTGATATTTGGTCGATATAGGATGCTTTCAGCGCAGTCAAAGGAAGAATGATGATTGGAGGCTAGCAACCCGGTCCTTTCCTTTGCTTGAATACTCTTGGTCCAGTTGGGATCTTATGGCCTAGAAGCAAGATCCTCTGGAGAGCTCTAGGACAGCGGTTCCCTGCCTGTGGTACGCGAACCCCGGGGGTTCGCCACTGCTGTCGATTGGGGGTAAACAAAAAAAAATATTGGTAATGGCCGAAACATCCGAAACTAATGGCTTAATTAAAAAAGAATGTAAAAGAAAAAAAATAATAGAATATAGATTATAAGAATATAAAAATACGAAATTAAATTATTGTTCTTAATATATATATATATATATATATATATATATATATATATATATATATATATATATATATATATATATGTATTTTTTTATATATATATTTATATATCTCTATCTATATAATATATATCTTATATATATATATATATATATATATATATATATATATATATATATATATATATATATATATATATATAATGCCATTCACGGGTATTTCTGCGAAAAAAATATTGCTTGGGTTAATTGCTGTGGTGTATGCACAGATGGTGGAAAATCAATGTCTGGCTGTTATACAGGCTTACGCGGTCGTATCAAAGAAATAGCTCCCCATGTAGCTTGGAGCCATTGCTGTATTCACAGACAAAATCTAGCGATCAAACGCTGCCAGATTCATTGAATGAGGTGATTGATCAGTCAGTCAAAATTGTTAATTTTATCAAAGGCAGTTCAACAAACTCCAGACTATTTAAATCTTTGTGTGAAGAGATGGACAACATTCATACCACATTAACCTTTTCACACAGAAGTAAGATGGCTTTCAAGAGGAAAGGTGCTAACAAGGTTGTTTGAATTGAGACATGAAGTTCAGGTTTTTTTGAAGACCATCATTTTAAGTTGGGCTCTAAATTTCATGAATGTCAATGGCTTCAAAAGCTTGCCTACTTGTCTGATATTTTTTTGGAAATAAATAAACTTAACTTAGGATTACAGAACAGTTCCATAAATATCTTTAAATTGTCTGACAAAATTGAGTATATGATAAAAAAAATTGGACTTTTGGGAATGCTGTATCTTTAAAGACCAGTGTGCAGTTTTCGAGAAACTTCATAGTTTCTTATCTGAGAACGAGTTGAATATGTCAACTGAACTAAAAAATAGCATTATAGCTCACTTAAAAGAACTTAAAATGTCATTCAGACAGTATTTTCCCAAGCGAAATAGTGAAGATAACTGGATTTCAAATCCTTTCAGAGATTTATTATTTGAACAGGCTGAAAAATTATCAGCTTGTGAAAAAGAAAAATTGATTGAACTTTCAACCGATTCCTCTCTACAATCTGAATTCAAAAAAAGAAATCTCCTTGAGTTCTGGGCTATAGTGAAAAAGCAATAAAATATTTATTGCCATTTACGAGCACACAACTTGTCGAAAGAGCGTTTTCATGTTATGCATATATAAAAAATAAATACCGTAACAAGTTTCACGCTGCTCCCGACTTGATTGTATATTTGTCGTCATTTGAACCCAATTTTAGAAAACTGCTCCATGAAGCAATCTCAAGGATCACATTGAAATTAATTAACATCTGTGTTTGAAACCTTGCATGTCAAGATGAATCGACATTGATTATAAATTCACAAGCCAGATAATGTGGTTTATATATATATATATATATATATATATATATATATATATATATATATATATATATATATATATATATATATATATATATATATATATATATATATATATATATATATATATATATATATATATATATATATATATATATATATATATATATATATATATATATATATATAGGCCGAAATCACTTCGGCTATCAAATGATTAATGATCTTTTATTCATTAATTGGGGGGGGGGGGATTGATTAAGAGTTACTTCCAACGTAGTGGCTTTATTATGATAGCAAAATGACAATGACAAATATGGTTTTCATCAGAGAAATAAATAGGATATTATTATGCACAAATCGTCGTTAGCAATACAATAAATTACACGTAAACTAACAATAAGAGATGGCACTGATTTCCTATTCTAAATAGCCTTCCGGCGTTTGGTTTGAACTAACACCTTTCTTAGAGCATCCTCATGCTATGAGGGCCTCTACAATACTCCCGAGCTTTGTTTGGTGGCGTCCCTTGTGGGCCCAGGCACCAATCACAGCTCTTGTTTGGCGTCTCTTTCCTTGGGGAAGGAAAGAGGCGCGAAACACTTAAGTTTTAAACAATATACATTATGTAATTAAGAAGTGGTCCACCGATGAATTTAAAGTGATATGCAGGAGACTTGCAATAGCCTCTTACAGAGTTGCATACACTCTAAGACAATGCATGCTATTGTCTCACAAAGATTCCCTATCGTAATTTCACCCTAGAATTTGGTGGCCCTCGAGTGCGAAAAGGATCTCTGCCTCGGAAACAGGGGTGAGGCCCTTGTTTCCGATTTCACAGAGATACTTCTCACCCTCCTTCTGATGGATACATGAAATGCAAAGTGAAGGAAAGGGAAGAACAGGTGAAATACTACTCGGGTAAGGAGAAAGAACTTACAATATGAATATTTAATACCTTTAACAAATGATTTTGTACTCGTATTAATTACCATAGCAACGTCTTTGACTCTTATTTTCCTCAAGAGCTATTTACCTCAGTTCCTCATTTCCTTCCTCTATTTCATTTATTCCGAGTTTTTCTTTCGGTCGGGAGGATCAGGAACGAGGTTGTAGAAAATTTTGACATTTCTTAGATTTTCAACTACCACCTTATCTCCCTTTAGAATATGAGCGTTGCTGTTAGTGATCTTGATGACTTTATAAGGGCCGCTGTACCTAGGGGAGAGCTTCCCAACGTTATACTGTTGATTCTTGACCAGTAAATATTTTGCATCTTTTAAGTTTCGAGGTAAGAACACATTTCTATTTCGTAAATTAGTTCTCTGGGATAACGGCTTAGCCATTAATCCAGCCAGTTTTTCAATATAGGTATCATAGGATTTTGGTCCGTCTGGGACAGAGGGGTCTAGCAAACCGTCAGGAATGTTTATATCTTGGCCGTATAATAATTTGCTGGGACAGATGCCTGATTCTGAGATCAGACGAGCCGAAGAGCGAACAAGAGAACGTCTAACCACCCTTGGCTCTCCATACCCGGTTCAGCGAGCATTGTTCTCAAACTATTAATAATCATCTTATGGGTTACTTCAATTTTGCTGTTCGAAAAAGGCGCGTAACTTGCGGTCGTTGTGTGTAGTATTCCTAACAGTTTACACACACTTTCAAATAAATGTGATGTAAAATTTCCACCTTTATCTGTGATGAGGTTGCTGGGAATTCCACAATGCTGAATTAGCTGGTTAATCATGGTTTTAATTACAGTCTCCTTTGTAATATCTTTCAAGGGAAAGGCCCACACATAATGAGAGTACCGGTCGATGAAGGTTAATAGGTACTTATATCCTCTGCAGACAGGTAATTTTAAAATGTCCGCATTTAAAGCTTGGAACTTGTAGGAGACTTCCCTGTACTTCCCGTAAATAGGGTTTATACTACGTCCGGTTTTTCCTATTTGACATTGTGGGCAGGTTCGTACGAGTGCTTTTACCCTTTTATGCATGCTTCGAAATACAAAGTCGGCTTTCAGAGCAGTGAGACATCGAGAAATACCCAGGTGTCCCTGGAGATGGGTCATACAGTAATATCATCCACTCGCTGGTCGGGAAGAATGATTCTTGCATAATTTAAAGATGTATCCACATAGAGGGAGATCTCATTTTTTTTTTAACCAGAACGGTTGTTTCTTTATGATCAAAGAGCTTTTTTCGTTATTTTTAAGTAGTGAATTTATGTATTCGTCTTTTAATTGATCTTTGCTAATCTCAGCATAATTAATTTCTTTCCTGAAGCGTTTTATTAGTTCCAGATGAGCTTCATTACAACGTTGAATTAAATTTATTCGAGTATTTTCAGCAAAGATATCATTTATTTCATCTAATTTCTTTAGGGGTGATTTTTCATTTATTTTAATTAATTCTTTTTCTTCCATTTCTATACGTTTATCTATTTCCAACCCTTTTGGATTTAAAGCTCCCTTTTTCTCATGAGAAATATTCTCGGAATTTTCTTTGTTTACATTGTGGTTATTTAAAAGGTCTACACTGTTATCCTTTCTTGGAATGTTGACCGTGGCGCGTGTGCGGTTTTCTTTTATTGTCTGGTGATAACGAGCCTTTAGGGTAGGGGATATTTCTTCGTATTTATAAGCGGTTTGAAGGTTCGAATGTAACTCCACGTGTAGTAGTTTGGAAGCTTCGCTCTGATTGGTCAGTTCGCGGATGGGAGAACCAATCACAGCGTTCGTATGAGGAGGCGTGGTTTTCGGCTCTGCTTCTTCGTCAGGAGTTTCGTTTTCTTCAACATTTTGATCATTATTATTAATCTTATTTATTAATAAATATTCAGCCAGCGGATTTGTCTTTTTTGTGATTAGTTCCCAGGAGACTTTGTAACTACTTAGCAAATTTAAGCTTCTGATTTCTCGTACATTAAAATTCTTATCATCATTTACTCTTTTATATTTATTTATAAGCTCTCTGGACTGGGTTTCTATTTTAATGTTCTTATTTGTGAGAAGATATCCGTACTTCTTGAAGACCTTCGTCAGGCAGACTAGCAGCTGGTTGGCCTGATCATAATTTCTTTCTGTGGGAGAGAGGACCGAACTATAAAATGCAATAGGCTGATCGTCTCCGTCAGTAGTGGATAAGATGACTGCAGCTGTAGATACATTGGTTGTATGTATGATAATTTTATAAGTGGTGGAGGTGCCTGGGTAGGCAAGCACAGAGGCATTTTCAACAGCCTTTTTAGCATTTTCGAAGGCTTTATCCGCTATTGAGTTCCAGCAGATACGGCGGTTCGAGTAAGGTTTACCTTTTAAGAACAGATTTAGGGGCGCTGTTATTTCTGCAAAAAGCGGAGTACTACTACGGTAAAAACCTATTTTTCCCAGGAATGATCTTAATTCTTTGATGGTCCTGGGCTTTGGGGTGTCTAGGATGTCCCCGATTTTCTCATGATTTGGCCTCAGGCCGCTTTCGTTGATGGTGTACCCGAGGTAATCAATCTCTCTTTCTGCCACTTGGCACTTTGCAGGATTTATACTGATATGTAGGTATTTTAATCTCTTCAGTACCTTCTCCAGGAGGATTTTGTGTTCCTCTTCGGTCTGGGTGTGGATCAAAATGTCATCCATGTAAGCTTGCGTGTGAGGGATGCCTTGTATGACTGTATCAATGTAGGCTTGAAATATAAACGGAGAGGAGACGTACCCCATCGGGAGGCTCCTGTAGGTGAAGGATCCGACGTTTGAGGTGATGGTGAAGTACTTCTGGGAGTCGGTGTGGAGTGGCACCCCGTAAAAGGCCTGGGTTAAGTCCAGCCTTGTGTAGAGCTTGCTCCCCTTCAGGTTTGATATGGCATCCTGCAGGTGCGGGAGTCCATAGGTTTCTATCTCAGCTCTTTTGTTCAGCTCTCTAAAATCGGAAATTATTCTCACTCGATTTCCACTTTTCTCTAGAACACTCATGGGAAAAGACCAGGGGGAGTTGCTGCGGCGTAGGACTCCTGTGGCTACCAGGTTGTCAAGTTCTGCTTTAGTTTGAGCATAGAGCTTGTGTGGTACCCTCCTTGGTCTGAGCGAGATCGGAGGTCCCTTTATGTTTGCTTTGTAAGGGTAAGCGTTGGCTAGTTCTATTAATACTTTTTCTGGGATAAAAGCGGCCTTTTCATCAGAAGTTTCTTGACCGTCCTCACCTATTAAGGCTGTGCTCATTCTCTTATTTTTATTTTTATATTTTTCAAAAATTTCATCCCACCGTTTCATTTGTCTCAATTTTATGTGGTGGTTTTCGGGTAGATAGGGGTTTACAAATAACTCTGTATATTTCAATAATATATCATTAAAATTTTTAGAACTAGAAGGTATAGTTACAGAGGTAGGAGGAGGAGAGAGAGAGATTTGAGGAGGAAGAGGCATGCACATTCTTAACATTAAAATTCATATTCCTACTCAATTTTATAGTATTATTTGTAATAGAGTCGATTAATAAATCATGTTTAAAATCAATGCCCATCTCAAAATTCTTTAAAAATGACAGACCTAAAATGTTGGTTTGAATATTAGCTACATAAAAAGTATCATTATATTTACGACCCAACCCCAGGTCTATTTCAATATTTTTAATATCATAAATAGCAATTTTTGAGTTATTGGCTGCAAGCATGTATCCTAGGGGTGCTTTGTGATGGTCAGAAGCACTGCTCGCTAGGATGCTCTTCACCGAGCCACAATCGACCAGGTAATCGACCTTATTTAATGTGTCATAGACTACATACAAGGTCAAGTTGTCAATCTTGCAAATCCTTCTGTCTCCCTCAACATCGGCTGTAACAGTCTTACTGCTTAAGCAGTGATCGTCAACAGCACTTAAATCAGTCGGGTCTGACAGGATATTTGCTTCATTGCTTCCACTTTCCCTTATATTGTCTATAACACCCCCCCCATTTAATAAATTTGATTTAAAAAAGACGTATCCCACATGCAAGGGACTGACAGTAGTGATAAAATTATTATTTTGT
>JABUQX010081961.1:15000-25000 GCA_015478945.1 Trachelipus rathkii
CTTTTACCATCACGTACACCTAACCTCGGGTAAAGCTACAGTAATTGAAAAACTTCTAACCACAAAATGGGAAGGGATTTCTTTATTTTTTAATAAATTAGAATTAGTAATTTCGGACTTCCTAAAATGAGCAACAAGCAGTTGAATGGTTAAACATAAGAGACAGGAAAACATGTGAATGTCTGAGAACGAGAAGTCAAGGAGAGAGAGAGATGAGAGAGAGGAGAGAGAGAGAAGAGAGAGAAGAGAGAGAGAAGAGAGGAGAAGAGAGAGAGAGAGAAGAGAGAGAGAGAGAGAGAGAGAGATGTTTTATATATATATATAATGATATATTATTATATATATATATATATATATATATATATATTATATATTATAATATATATATATATTATATATATTATATATATATATATATATATATAGTTATATGTAACAATATGTAATGAACAGCAAGAGAAAGACTCCGAAAATCTTAACGCCTCTCGCTCAAAACATTTGCTTGCTGTTAATTTTCCGCAAGCTTTCATATTTTCAATGTTGAACTCTTCCCAAAGAAGGCACTCGAGTTATCGCAAGCCATCGTAATTGAAAGCGAAATTTTTTTTCAAAGTTGGCTGCCCAGTTACCGGAATTATCGAAGGAGAATTCAAATTAAAATTAAATTTGAATTTATTGTGAATATCTTATAATCCTATATTTTGTGATATCTTTTATTCCTCAAATCAACATTATACTTGACAATCAAAAATTTTTTTTTATTTTTATTATTTTCCTTCTTATTATTATGCGCCGCATGATAAGCAAGCAATAGGGATTCGCCCCTTATATAATATATATATATATATAATATAGTTATTTATAATATATATATATATATATTATGATATATATTAAATAAATATTTATTATATATAATTAATATAATATATATATTAGTATATATATATATTATATATATATCACTCTGAGTGGTTGGGTTCCTCATAATGAATACAGTTGGAGAGAGCATAAACATTCCAGTATTCTTAACGATCTAGAACAGTTGATATGGAACCTATACATATTTAGGATCCGGTCTTTCCCTCCCACTAACAAAGCTTAAGCAAGGTTAATTTAATGCTTCCATCACTAATGTTTACCCAATCATCGTTATAATTACATCATTTTCCCCCTATCGGTAGCTCTGACCACAATCTTATATCTTCTAATTATTACACTTTATCCCAGAACTCCACCTGCCTTAATCGAACTTTCTAGCACTTTAATCGGGCAAATTGGGGGACATCTCTTGCTCTATCTCCTTTCTAACCTTTTGTTATATACTTAATATATAGTAGATATAATATATTATTATTATGTAATTATTATAATTATAATATATATATATTAATTAATAATTAATATTTATATTATATATTATATATTATATATTATATTATTTATATATATTAGTATATAATTGTATATATATATATAAAACCAATATATATATTTATATAATATATATATTATTATAATATATATCATTATATATTTTTTATATATTATAAATATATATATATAGTTATTGGTGGTTTTTTGTTTGGTTGTGTGTTTGTTGTTGTGTATATTAGTGTGGGTTTTTGTGTGGTGGTGTGCGTGTGTTTCTAGTAATATATATAAGCATGGTGTTATATATTATATATATATATATATAAAAAATAGAGAGAGAGAGAAGGTTTTCTCTTCCATTTTTTTAATAAAACGTTTCGTGTTTTCTGTTTTTGTTTTTAACTATCCCTCCAAATAATTTCAGAATGAAATTCATTTCTTATGAGACTTTATTTCTTTTGCAAATTTATCTTGAATCCAATAAAATTAAATAATTAAAACCATAAGGTACTCCATTTGTACGAGTGAGTGATCTGTAAGAATGATTTAAAGCATCGTTTCCCAAATGCCAGGTATATAGCAACCCGGCACCGTTGGTCCACGAAAACACGAAAGGTTGGCTTTAGTGTGCGTTAAGTGCACGGTTGGTGTTTTAATCGGAAGCTCCAATGGAAAGTGTGTAGTTTATATCGTTTTGGTTTTTTTTTTTAATTAAGTGTGTTTTGTATATTAAGTGATGCCCTGTTTTAAGTGGTTTTAACTATTATGGTTTTAATATGTGAAGAATCTGATGTAACCTTATAAAGATAAGTTATCCGTTTTTAATTTTTGAATTTGAAGCTTTTTTAGTTATGTTAGATACTTATAGTTAGTTTTTAGGATTGGGCAGTTGAAAGCAATACGTATTTTAGTACTAGGTTATGTTTTTTTTTTATTTTTATTTTTTTCCTCGACTTCTTTTAACCTTAGTTTTTTGGGCGTTTACGTATTTGAATATCCGTTATTATAATTTACAGTTTTTAGCTTCCATTTTTTAGTTGATCAATGATTTTTTCTTTTTTGAGGTATTATTTTTTTGAGGTGTGAGAAGTGCTGCGCGAGTGTTTTTAAACTTTCGGGATTATTCATATTTTAGATATTTACTGTAATTATAGGTTTTAGCGTATTTTTAATTTCCAGGATTTTAAATTTAGGTTTTAGCATTACGAATAACTTTATCCTCGTTTCTCCTTTGGGTTTTTGTCTGTTTGTTTCTGTCTGTTGCTCTTTTATGTTGTTGTGACTGTGCTGTGCGTGTATGATGGCGGATTTGCGCAGGCGCGGGTAGGCTTCTCATTTGACTTCACCAACAATCGTGGCTTGCACCTCTAACTTTGCATCCGTGGAATACCACCACTCTCTAGCTCTAACCCTAATCTTTTGCCCTTGTCTGAGACCCACAGATGGTGCTAAGAAATTCATCCTCTTAACTCGTTTAATATTATCCAACTATAACTTATTTCATAATTTCCGTCTGAAGGGTGAGTATGTGCCTATGTAAACATAAACACTCCCGTAACACGTCTCGTGGAATCCTTGAACTCCTCTAACTTCGATAGTTCTGTGGCTGTAAAAATCTTTTCTTCTTCTAGCTACAATAATCTTGTGCTATCTGCTACTGTTCTCACTAACAGAACCGACTTTCAAACGCCTTTTTTGATTCTTACTCACTTCTCAACGAGAACATGTTCATATCTTCTCATCCAAATACTGAGGTCTCTATTTAGGGGATTTCAATGTACATACACTGAAATGGTTGGGGCTCCTCTCATACCGATTTAGGTGGGAGGAGGCCGACTCGTTCATCATTCTCAACGATCCTGAGCAACTAATTAAAAGAACCCACACCACATTCGGATCGTCTAACCAATTGCTTGAACACACTTGACCTATGTTTTCCACCACTAGTCCTTCTCCTCTTAAAATACACCACTTTCGCTCACTATCGGTAAATCTGACCACAACCTTATATCTCTAATTTAATACTTTCTCCTCCAACAGCTCCATCCGCCCTATAGCTTCGTTTTTTTGGCACTATTTTGATCGGGCGATTGGGGGGCCATTGCGTTTGCTTCTACGCTAACTATAATTGGAAATGACTGCTTTTTCTCTGGTGACGCTTCCAACTTCTGCCGATAAGGTAGGAGCTGTATCGTTGATCGGGTATGGCAGGTTCATTCCTTCTAAAACTAAATCTTTCTTCCTCATAATCCATGGTTCGAATGTGCTTGTTCTCTGGCCATCAGGCTAGAGACAGTGCGTATCGGAGTGGAAAAATCTCGTTCCTCCGGATTAAAAATGACAATGTATCTGACACGCGTCGATTCAGAATTTTACGAGCCCGCGTCGTACATAAGCTCTATGAGCTCTAAGTGCGACGAGCTAGGCTGCTCACATGACCACTTTCTCTACCAGTAGAGTCGATGTTCTAAGAAATCGTTGCAGGGTATACTCTTCGACGAGCAAAGCGGGCTTTCAAAAAAGAAACGAAAGTGCGCTAACCTCCTGTTCTCCTACTGACAAATCTTTCTGGGCTCTCTTGCCAAAAATCTCTAACAACTTCTTTAAAAATCTGTCTTCCTCCTCTTATTCGCTCGGATGGTTCTGTTGCTAACTCTCAACTGAAAAGGCCAATTCTCTTCGGCCTCCTATTTCCTCTACACTCAATCCCTGGGACGATTCTGGCATCCCTCATCCTCCTCCTTCTCTCTCAGGTGTCCCTATGCCTTTGCCTGTGAATACATTCCGATCGGTGCCATGCTCCTGAAAATCTGTACGAAACGTTAGGAAGGCCGGGTGACCGGATGGCATTCCTCACCCAGTTTGAGGGAGTGTGTTCCGTGCTATCCGCCGCCCCTCGTTCAACTATATTTCCTATGTCTCAATACTAAACTTTCCTCAGTGTTGGAAGCACCACATGTCCAACCTATTCCGAAAAAAGGAGCCGCTCTGATCCTTCTAACTAATGCGCCCTATAAGCTCTTACTTGTATTTATCTAAGATCTTTGAAACTCCTTCTCAATCCTCTTTCTTAGATCTCTGATCTCATTCATTCTTATCCCGTATCGCCGGCACAGGATATTTCGAAGGAGCAAGTGAGCGTTGCCATCCCGTCCAAAATGCTTTGGATTATGTGTCAAGCGCCACCACGCAAGTCTCTCCCTTATTCCTAAGGGCGGAAAACCATCAAATCAGAAAGAAGTGAAATTATTCGCAGTAGTTCACTTACTTTCGGCGACCTCGAGCAGTCCTACGCACTGGACCAAGCTTAACACCAGTATAAAGCACTACAAGCGTATAGAGGCGTAATCCCGAAGCATTATTCTTGAAATGAATTCTCCATGATTGATATAAGGTAAATTATAGTCTGAAGACAGCAGTGCTTCTATAAGAACTCACAGAGTAGACATGCGAATTGGTGGCGCGTCATAGATCATAATCACAAAGACTCATTATGAGCCGCGATGATATGGCTTTAGAAGGATCAGCAGCGGGCTTCCTTTTTCCGGAAACTAACTGGACCTGTGCGTGCTTGCCAACACTGGGCGAGCGCACAGTACAATGCTCTCCGAGAGCTACGTCCCCCTCATCTTTGGGATGACATTAATGAGGACCTCCTTTGGAAAACCGGTCAGTGGTGTGTTCCGCCTGTGTAAACTTATTGTTAAGGGGTGAACTTCATTCTTCCTCACTAAAGCTTATATTTCAGTCTCACATTAAACGTCCGTAGGAGTTCTTGTTCTATTTGATTGCCGGCGGATCGCACATGAAATTCTCCTAATCTTCAAGGTCATATAGGTATATATATTTCATCATGTAGAGTGGAGAAGTTGACCGTAGGCAGGAGTTTCGTAGCGTTAATCTGCTCCAGAATCCGGTCTACCTATTAATGTTTCCATAGTACATCATACATATATATCGGCTGTACCTCAATTTCTTGCGACATGCTTCTATCAGTATTCTGGAGAAATTAGCATCTACAAAACCATTCAGTAGACTCGCGACATATAAGGAGGCAAACGGACCACTCTCTATTCTTTCTAACAGATCATTTTGGCTAGATGCGTGATGTGTCTCTCTTCTGTGTCATAGCTATGTGAACGAATGTAGAGCACGATTCTCGTTAACGTTGAATCTTATGTCCAGAGAGAAATGCTAAGTGCGTGTGCCTTGATTAGCGCACTTTGTAGTATGATATTTAACTGAGAGGAGCTGGCGTCCGTGCTGAACTCTTGTGTGAAACTTCGAGAAGATGATATCCTGTTGAACAAAACGATTCTAAAGCATAGTCAGTACAAATTGCCCTACTCTAAGAAACACCTTCAAATCTTTTCCTACTACTACTTGTCAGAGTCGAGTATCGTCTACGTCTCAATCACCAATGATTGACAATCTATTATTCAACATTCCCGCCATTATGGCTCCTTGAACCAATTAAATCAAAAGACATGTCTTGGAAACCTCTTCCAAATACCAAGTGTTAGCTAGGGCGGCCACCTCAAAGAAATGGGAGATATCTGTAATTCAAACTGAAGCGAGACTTATTTCACGTACTTACCATGGCTCAGTTTTGCTTCCCTTATAATTACAATGTTGGGCCTCAGAATAGAAGATAATGCCGACTTTCCTTAGTTTAAGAAGGAATGAGAGCTCTAATGGCTCGAAGTTACATCAACGATGACCACTCGCTACTCATACCTCGCGGGGTATACGGCGCAGATCGAGTGTTTCACGCCGGACTTTAATAGGATAGCGGTGTCACATCAACCAGAACCAAAAGCTTAAGTATACAAATTAATCCGCATAATCATCTTTCCAGATTATCACTTTTATGACGCCTCTATCTTTGGGCGGTGAGCGCGGAGTGTATCTTATTGGAGGGAGCACTTGATCATCTTATTCAATAATAGTACGCCCCCATCGGGTAGGGCAGGCTCGCCTGCGAGGGAACTTATCAACCCGAGGCGTTACGCCACCCCAGCCTTTACGTCGACACCAATCACAGGTTAAGTACGAGAGGTGCTGTAGCTCTAGCGGACTATTTTGTGAATGTTGATCGAATTGCTAATCTCCAGTACTTAGGTTCGATGTAGCGGAGTGCATAGTACTCTTTCACTTATACCATGTCCTACACAGTATGTTATAGGATAAGTATCACGTTTCCAGTTCGTGTCTGTGCATTGTACTCTGTATCGAAATTAATCTCCCCACTTGAACTAAAGGGGACTCGCGTCTGCGACTCATCTGCGATAATTTAGCTGTTTAGGTAGATGATTTCGTCTGAGTGCGTGTAACTATACCAGCATCGAGCGAATGACTATGAGGTGGTGAAGTCACTGCCCACGTGTAAGTGTTGTAGAACAACTGTTTGATGAATATCAAAAAAAATTAAAGAGGAAAAAAAGACAGAAATCCGGAAAAATGGTGGTGTCAGAGTAGAGATCTTTACTGAAAGTATTACGAAATTATATAATTTGACGCTCTCTAGATGTACTGGATAAAGAGAAAATGACTGTGGCGTCCGGAGGGCAAGTCAATCGTGCAGCGTAATCTTTCTCAGGCGTGGCGTCCCGATGCCTGAAAGTGTGGCCTTTTATGATGAGGTACCACACCACACACCAATCAAATTCCTACGGGTAAGCTGAGATTATTATTTGATTACGGAGGGCTAGACATATGCTAGTCAGCCTTCTAAACTAACGAAGGGAGAGACCTAACACGGTCCCATTTGGGATGGAGAGATACAGTTCTCGGTGAAAGTAGTAAAGAGAAATACAAAAATAGATTGAGGCTCGTGTAGACTTTCTGCGTAAATCGTTTAGGACAGTAAGCGAAGGCAAAAATGATCATAGTTTGGATATGATAAGAAATGGTAGAAGAAAGATTTATAAAGCCACAAATTATGAATTTTAGGATGTTATAAAACATTAACATTCCCATCGAAGAACCGTCCTCGATTTACGGGAGTGTTTATGTTTACTAGGCCACATGACTGCGCTATATTCCATTTTCAAGCATGTAGTAATTTAATGACAAGAGAGTTATATAGTTGGATAATATTAAACGAGGAACATAGAAGCAATAATTCTCTCTTATTGCGCACATTTGCGGGTCCTTAGGAAGTAACAGAAAAGCATAAGTAGTATATTGGCCATAAGAGGAATTTTTTGAGGAAGAGTGAGATATTCCACGGATACTTGTCTATGAAAAGTATGAGAGATAGATCTTTAAATTTATTTTAAAAAGAACGCTTCCTGCAACAGCAACCAGCACGCGAGAGGAATGCAATTGATTGGTTGAAAGATTAATATGAAAAAGAGACTAACGGCTGCCTGTCGCATATATTTGCGCGCCATCATTACACTACACTGATCAGTAGCAATCACTATAGGCATTATCGAGAAAAAATAGAAGCGAACATACTAGAGACAGCGAAACAGACACCTATATATACGCTGACACCAATATAGAGAATTTTAGAAACGCAAGGATAAAAACGTTATGCTATATCGAGATAACGAGCTTAACTAACCTAAAATCTATTGCTTCCTTAAAATGTACCTTCGAACAAGTTTTTCATGTATGATAAAATATAAACGACACTACAAAAAACCTTCTACTCATATATACATTGATTTCTAGTATAGTATTATACATAATAAATAACATGAAAACTTGATATAAGTAATATTCCAGCAGGAAAGATCCAATCTAATTGAAATAACAGTTGTCATCGCTAGTCATTCTGGCAGACACTTGCAAATTTTCTCAGTTACCACACCAGTACACACAGTGCATCACACTTCATAAATAATTGTGAATATACAAAAAAAGAAAAACTAAATTATACCCAGTGTCTTTGAGATCCAATAACTTAAAATAATTTATAGGTATTATAGCTAATAAATCTGATCACTATTCAATAATTAGAATGAAAATATAAAAAAGTAATTCATTTTCTGAAAATATTATAAAAACGTTATTAATGTCCCATATATATCATACTTAATGATATAATAAAGAAAGAAGGTCCGAGTGAAAAAAAAAAATATAATTAAATAAATTAAACGAACATAACCTCAGAAGTACTAGAACGGTATCAACTAACCGCAAAGTAGTATGAGACTAATTTACTAAACACATTAACTGGGGCTCAACCAGGTCCTAAAAAACTAACATATATAAAGGTATCTTATATAGAAATTAAAAAGCGTAATCACAAGATATCTAAACTAGAACATTGTATATAATTACTGGACTAATTGCTTAAATATTATCTATATTATAAATGGATTTATTCATTACTCGATAGATAATTCTTCAACATATTTCTATAAACCTCAAATAGTTAGGGGTTACTTTAAAACCACTTAAACGGGCATCACTTAATATACAAAACACAAATTAATTATAAATATAAAAATACCCATACAGAGCTATCGGAGCGAGAGAGCTTCACACTTAAAACTTCTGGTACACTAACGTTGCGGAGGCACTCACGTATGTTATAGAGAGAGTGAGAGAGACCTTGACACATTAAACCCGGCAACACACTATAATGCACGAACCAATGCTTGGTTTTACTTCTACCGCGTACGACCATAGTGGCCTGGGTGTATGTCTCTATAAAACTAAAATTTATAACACTGGTATTGTCAGGGAACATGCACTTAATAAATCATTCACTCTTATCAAGATCACCAGATTTTATCACATCTGAGATCATACAAACAATCCGGGTCAACTTTAACCTCTGTTGAGATTTTTTAATTTATTATGTTAGTACGTTTGTGTTGAAGAGTTCATGTGATGTGATATGTCTTTATTTGCGATACGTCTTTCATTGGCATATAAAGAAATTAAGGTCCATCATTAAGCAAACACGATTATTCAACTCTGAACCATTTTAAATTTCTTTGTTTGGCAGTCAACTAGATCTTAAAAAAAAACAAAAAACCAGAAACCCACCGAAACCTTCTATTTATAAAAAATTGCGAGTAATGAAGACAATATCACTACTTCTGTTTTATATTTTTATAATCATGCTATAATTATTCACCAAAGCATTATATCATATTTATATTATCATTATATTATTATTATATCATAATTTTATAAATATTTGTAAGAAGATTATACTTCTATATCTAAAGCAGATTTTTGATATCTATAATATGAATTATCTATTATATTCTATAGCAGAATTTGACTCTAATTATATATCTTTTACTTAGTAACAATATAATATTCTAATTAATAATTATTATATAGTTATGTTAAAATATAAAAAATATAACTAATATAGTTTATTATATATTTTATAATATCTTAATAAATATTATATAATAACTAAATATTATATATCATATTATATATTATTTATAAGTGTCAAATATTATTAATATAAAAAATATATATACTTATATTTTGGTATTATTATAATAGTTAAATAATAACCAAAGTTATGGAATAAAGGAGATAGAGGTGAAAGAAATTTCGCCCTTACACAAGTGGGCCCGATATTAAAAAAGATGCGTCTAATGCCGAAAATTACGCTTAAGGCAAAGGTAGAGAGAGAGAAACGATT
>JABUQX010081962.1:0-10000 GCA_015478945.1 Trachelipus rathkii
AAGTATTGACTTTTAAGCAGTAACGTTCGGTTTATGGATGAGGGATTGAAAACATTCATCATTGATAGAAGTCCCTGTTACCAATCATTGCGCAGTGTGGCAAGTTTTCGCCGTTGCGTCAAGGTTTTCCCTTTAACATTCGTTGTATGGTTTAAAACACTGAGAGGTGTTCATTGCTATAATTCTGTGCATCAATTGTGATCCCTTTAAATGTTCCCTAGTTATATTGATCTCGTGAAGCTTGTAGCTTAGAGAAGTTTACAGAGAATGGACAGTACCACCCTTTTAAGGTTAAATTGTCGCATCTAAGGTAACTCCGCCTATAGCGAAGTTTGAATCAGGCTACTCTTCGGGAACGGGGTAGTAGTAGTGGAGCTATTAACTTTATCAATATCCTGTTATATAGGGTAGAATTGAGGTCAGACTTCCTGTCCAGTTTTTTGTATTATGCGGTTTTATAGAAACTATTCTCCAGGTAAGGTGGAATGTACATTGTATATCATTAACGGAACACGATAATACAGCGAGTCTCGGATTTATCGAGTGAGTTTTCTATTCTATCGCAAAATGTATTACAATTAGAAATTCAAGGTGGATAGTCTTTTCATATTTGTTCCAGCAAGGGCGTACCTTTTGAGTCGACGGATTTCTTTTGACTTTGCATATGATGTAGTGTAGGAGTGCGCAGGCCAGCGTGGTGAAATCACTTAATATATGTAGTGCGGGTTTTAATATGATATGGCTCATGGAGTGGGGAGCGTGGTGCGCATTTTTGTATAGTACTTTGTTATTTGAGTAATGAATATTGGTGACAAGAGATTTAACAGCTAATGGCTCTGGGTATACTTAACATCCGATGGACTGACTTTTAGCGTGTATGTCGTCATGTTACTACGGTATTGCGATGATAGGTTATTACATTTGGTGCTGATCACTTATAAGTTTTTGTTAACTGATGAAGGGTACGATAGGCAGTTCATTACCTGCTCCGGTTTAACGTCAATATCTTGCGCTCTCTACTTACATCGGGGCTGTGTAATAGATGATTCAGGGCCTTAAATCACCGAGACTGAGTTAACGGCCTTAATCAAACGGTCGTCCTTTTGTGTTGAATAGTATACATGTTTGCTAGATTTTCAGTTTGCTCATCATTCTGTGCCACAGGGATGCGTACGCAAATATTCGTTGCGGGTGGACTTAGGTTTAAGGTTACGACTATTCCGCCCGTTTTGGAGGAATGTGAACCACACCCAGCACACCCATAGCTGACTGGCTGGATCAGCTTACACGGCGACAAGGAATGTATAAACACTCTTTTGTATTGGACGCCTTTAAGAATTATCACTTCAAATATCCCTTTCATTGCTTACTCCCTGAACTAGCTTTTCCCTTCTGCTCGTTTTTAATAGTTATCTAATCTGTATCGCGTGTGTGTCTATTATTCCTTGAATTCTCATTCGTAGAAGCGATGCTAATAGAGACAATATAGCAAATCTGTTCAGTGAATGAGGCGAGGTTCAGGAAGTGCTCCTGAAAGGCCCAATGCTACAGCATCATCTTCAGACAGTCTCGATCCTGTTTAAACGGGCTATCTTTTTATAATGGTATTTCTTTTGATGGCGGCGTGCTTGACACCTCACTTGTTATGAGTAGCGACATGATGTAGATAGAGACGAGATTAGAAGAATATATAGTAATTTTAAAAATAATAAAATAATAATTGAATAAAAAATAAATTAATATTTTTCTTATTTAATAAAATAATTTATATAATTTTAATTATTGCTTTTAATATATAGTGGATTTGGTGTGGCCTAAGAATAATAGTGTGTAGCTAATATAATGATTGAATAGGGCACTTCAATAATAATAATTAATTAATATAATAATAATTAATGAATTAATATAATAATAATAATAATAATAAGAGGTTAATAATAAAATAATAACAATCAATATAATAATAATATTACTACTTGCACACATATATGAAATTTAACGGACCTATGTAACCACACTTCGAGATATCGGTAGGGGATATTTCCTTATCACAGTAGAGAGGGGATTTATTGGAGGCTAGGGTTGCACTTGCATCATCGCCTGGATCATGGGTGAATCTTCATTCAACGCCTTGTACCATTACTCCGATGGACGTTCATTTTTAGCAAGGCAACGACTATGCACGCCATCTCTACATCACCATCGCGGTCTCCACTAATCCCTCCTCCTGACATAGGAACAGGGTTGCCTTCTACATCAACAGCGCGCCGTTACGTGGGTGAGTTCCTGTAGAGCCACAAGCCTCCTCGTGTGCTGTAGTGGCTCTTAGAATTTCAGCATCGCTGAGCCATGTGTCATCTCCATAGACAGCCTTCTGTTAAGCGAGAAGTGGATAGATATATAGTTTATATATAAATTGATTTTATAATATATATATATACTATATTATATAATTTTAATATTTGATATATTTTAGTTATATTTTTTTATTTTTTTATTATTGGTATATATATTATTTAGTTACTTTATATTAGGGTAGCTGGGTTTAGTATATTAGGTGTTTCTACTTTCATAATAGTAGGGTGTTTAGTATTATTCAGTCGTTAGGCGTGTGATGTGTGTGTAAGGTGTGGTGTTAGTGTTGTGTGTTTGTTGTGGTGTGATGTGTGTGTGTTGGGTTTTTGCTGTGTGTGTGTGTTGGTGTGTGTGTGTGTTGTGATGTGTTGTTGGTGTATAGTGTGTCGTGGTGTGTGGTGTGGTGTGTTGTGTGCTCGTAGTTGTGTGTGTGTTGGTATTTGTGTGTGGAGGGTTGTTTGATGTGGTTGCGGGTGTTTGATTGTGTGTGTGGTTGTGTGTGTGTTGTGTGTGTATGGGTGTGTGGTGTTTGTGTGTGGTGTGTGTGTGTGTGTGTGTGTGTGTGTGTGGTGTGTGTGTGTGTGGTCGTGTTGTGTGTGTTGTGTGTTTGTTTTGTTGTGGTGTGTGTGTTGTGTCGTAGTGTGTTTGTTTGTGTGTGAGTCGGGTGTTATGTAGATGTGTTTTGCTTTTTTTATTAATATTAGGTCAGGGTTCTCTTTAATATATATTTACATACCTTACATTAATTATGCAGAGGTCATAGGATTACGACCGAATGATATAATATAATTGTTATCTATGGTGTTTTCAAAACAGATACTTGACGGCTTATTTTGGAGATTTTGGCTTTTGTATTCTCATTGGGTGTAGGTAGATCTTATTAGCACGATTTGCATTTAACCTAAGTGTTTCTTTTACAGCGGGAGTCCTTGCAGTGAGCTGCCAGATAAAGTTTAATGATTGTATCATACAGCTTTCTTAGTGCTATTATTGGGTTAGGTTGTCATAGTAATAGATCATGTCTAGGTAGATGTATTTCGGTAGCTTACTGCCGTTAGTGGTCGTGTGGAGAGACGGTGGTGTAAGTATTTTTTGTAGCTAAGTTTTAAAGTTCTTTTAATTATTGTTATATATATTAGATTTTATTGAAACATGCATATACTGTATTTTATTTATTTTTTCTATTTGTCGGCTTTTTGCTTGGTTTTATTTATATTCTTTTTTGGTCTGTCAGATTGGTTTAAATATCCTGTAGGTAATTAATTTGGTTATTTGTCAAAAATTGGTTTACTATAATTTTATTGTTTTGTTCTTTAATTTTGAGATTATCTGAGATTATATTTTATAGTAAATGATGTCTTTAATGATAATATTATAGTCTTGTATTATAGCTATAGTAGTGTTTAGTTGTTAGAGATATGTGTGGTTCATTATATATATATAGAATGATATAATACGATAGGTGGTAGTAGGGTGAGTATTGTATCAGTTTATACTATAAGTATCACAGCGTGTAATGAAACTATAAACATGTAGTATAGAAACTTGTCACCATTAGGCGACGATCCTGAGGATTTTTGGTCAATCCCTGCATACTAAGCGTGCGCCATTCCGCTATCTGTTTTGAGGCTGCTCTACTCTATTCTTTGCCAACATCCGGTAGATCCTGCTTGGCGACTGAGAACCGGGGTGTCGTTTGGCGCTTCTTATCTAATTCAACCTGAGGCCGTACATCAATGTTCTCCTGAGGGTGTTGAGAACCATCTTACGCCTGTTTCGCGGGGTGCTCATTCACACACCTTATTAGGTTCTCTGGGTATCGTTTCGTTTTCATTGGCTGTTTTTTTGTCTATTTACACGTTAAATTCCTGTGCCATTCGTCTTCTGTCTGTCAAGTTTCTATTATTATATTCGTTATACGATTTATTATCTATTTATTTATCGTATGTAATTTGGCTTGACTGGGCTCTGTGAAAGCTCGACGTATCGTATGGATAGTATATTATATATACCTTTTATATTAATTTATTATTATTATTATATATTATTTATTAATATTATTATATTATATATATTTTTTAATATATATATATTATATTTATATATATATTATTATATTAATATATTTATTTTTATACTATTATTTTTATATTTATTATTATATGTTATTAAATATTATTATATTAATTTTTTTTGACTTTGATTATATAAGTATATTATAATATATATATTATAACTTGGTTATCTTATTATATTATTTCTCTACTTAATGTTACAGTAATGTAGATATATGATTATACTCGTGTTATTGAGAAGCTTTACTCTTGCCTCCTTTAGTAAGGTCACTTTTCTGTCGTTGCTCTTCCAAGCCGTTATTAATGTCTTTTGTCTACCTTCACGTTCATTGTTTCTGAGTATCTTACCACTATGCTCAATGAGTTTCGACATTATACATCATTCTGCTTAATCATCTGACTATGAATCACCTTCTTTCAGTGAGCGTCTCTAGCAGTTAATACTATTGCGTACGAATATTGGCCATTCGCAATCAGTTTCAGTTCTGATCAGTTGGATATACGCTTCTCGTATCTCATACACTTCTGACTCTTTTTCCTATCTCGGTACGGACTTTCTCGAGGCTATTATCGAACTTGGAATGGTCCTTATCTGGGTAATTTGATATTCGATGTTTGATAATTTCCCGGTCTTTTTAAATTATTTAAAATTCATTAATTCTTGATCTGTTATTTATTGTCAAGTAGTTTTTCTATACAATCTTTGGCTACATGACCATCTTTCATACACTTAAAGTAATTAGTCATTTTACTTCTTTGTTCCTATCTTACGAAATACGAAACATTCTTAATGGATATTCAATAATTTTGATGCTGCATTTACCGCCAAATAGCTTCATGATGGAGCCGAGTATGCGAAGTTGAGACATGAGGGTTCTTTGTAACGGTTCCTATTGATTGTGATATTTTCCTTATTTTATTCTTCTAACTGTTTTTCTTTTCAAATATTCCTGGTATATATTTTATAGTATGTATTTTATATTTGTGATGATTAGTATTAATTTATATTATCTATATTATATTATGTATATATTATATATTTTTATTAGATTATTTTTATAATTATATATAAAAATTTTATGATATGATGGTGTTATATTACTTTTTTAATAGAATAATTATATAGTAATTCGATTTTTTGTTGCATCATATAGTTTATATTTATTAGAGGTTAATTTTTATCATGATTAATTATTTTTTTCATTGTTTTTTCTTATGAATATGTTGAAATATCTTAATTCCTGGCACAATTTGATATATTTTAGTAATCGTAGAATTTATTATTTTTTTAATTATTATTATTCTTATGTTATTATATATATTATTTATTTTATTATTATTATTATATATTATTTTATTAATTATTATTTATTTATTGTATTTATTATTATATATATTATTTTATTATTAACTACTGGTAACATTATTTACCATATCATTATTATTATTATTATTTATTTATTTATTATTATTATTATTAATTATATTAATTATTATTATTATTTATTTATTAATTATTATTATATATTATTATCTTATTATATTTATATATTTTTTTTATTATTATTATTATTATATTTTATATCTCCTATTATTGCTTTGTTCCTTACCTATAAGTATTATGGACATCTTAACGTCTAGAATTTACCTTTATACGACTATTTCCAGCATAGAGAAATGTCGAATCTTTGATGACTGGCTATTACCGCACATTGGAATAGATTTTAAAAGTCATGTTAAGTAGTTTAACTCTAATGGGCGGCTATTCACCAAGGAAATGTCTTAATGGGATCGCTATATTTTGGTAGCTTTCCAAGGTATCTGAGTTTCGTGTTCATCCTGTCTTAATTCCTAGTGTTCGTTTTGTTCGTTATGGAATGTGTTCCTGGGGCAACGGTTTTATCATTGATTAGTCCCTTACTGATGCTATGCATGACCACTTATGATTATTCATTTTTTAGCGGCCACTTTGTTATCTATTTGACCTATAGGAGCGGCCTAACCGGCTAAAGGGCTTAGGTATGCTCTGTAATCGGTAATACTTTTTATCGTTATCTTCGAGAGTCGATGAAATATTCATAGGAAACTATCCAGTGTATGTCGGCTACGGATTGTGATAAGCGGTTTTATAGCAGTCCGTATGCAAGTGCTCACAGAATAGATATTATTCCGTTTTGTCCTTAGGCCATTGTGATATCATATGCCTAATAGGCAATTTCATAGGATTAATCTTCTATTTTTGTATATACGCTTTATGAGAATTTTCACTGAGTTGCGTAAGATTAATAGGCCTATGCAAACTTACTCTTTTCACGCTCTCCATTACATCTTCCCATCACACTTACGACCATGATATGGTGTAGACAGCG
Source organism: Trachelipus rathkii (assembly GCA_015478945.1). Taxonomy (NCBI): domain Eukaryota; kingdom Metazoa; phylum Arthropoda; class Malacostraca; order Isopoda; family Trachelipodidae; genus Trachelipus; species Trachelipus rathkii. The sequence goes on from JABUQX010081962.1 coordinate 6,800, forward strand.
CTTCCCTCCATTTTCAGTCCCCGGTTTGATTCAATACTGTCTACTGATAAAGCTTAAACATTTACAATTACTGGCTCCTTTCAAGTGTGATGTAATATAGAGGTGGTGCCTCTTAGCACTCACAATCAGATTTGTATTCCCCGACAGTGTGTACTCTCAGTTTTGAAAAGAGTGACGCTCTAGTGTGCTCACTGTCCAGTTACAGTATCTCAGTCTAAATGGCCTGGCTTATGTATAAACACATTGATAACAGAACATAGTTGTTGGTATGCGTGGGTTGCATTTTCCTATACCTCGCCGTTACGCTCACATATAGAACATAAAGCCATCAAGGGGAAAGCTACGTTATCATGCAGCGCCCACCAATTCTAACACATATAATATACTCTTGTTCACATCTGTGCCATATTTTCATTACATCATTATTTGTATGCGGCGGTTTCGAACTGGGTTGAAAGGAGGATCATCAAATAACTACATGTTTACTAAATGAATGTGGAAACATAACCGTTTGTTCACCTTTGGCTGGCGATATTGACGTATGCACCGTTTATCCCTATTTGGACTTCTAGCTGTCTCGTTCATTATTCGCTATTCACATCATAGCGTTCTCAGTTATTCAGGTTATCAGGTGTGTGAGTTGAGGCGTGCAGTACGTCCATGAATTGTATTATATTCACCATTTCCTCTGCACTCACTCCTTCAGTCGTATTGTTTCGGAAAAGACGCGAATAAACTCGAGATGCTCTTTTTTATAGAATGAATACAGGACGTTTCAACGTAGAATTCGCATATGTATATTGAATTACGAGGTATCCTGCTGAAATGCAGCTTTGCGCATCGTTCGTTCTTTGCATGCGTCATTTTTTAGAGAACTTCCTTTTCAGCATCCTAGAGACGTAGCCTATCTTGTATTGCTTGAAGCTTCGACATAGCTCACGTTTAATCCTCTCCTGGATTCGTCCGGATGATGTCGATTAAGTTACGTATTCTGAAATCATTAAGTTGAACATGTTACAGCTAGTGAGTTATTTTTACTTTTATGTGATTCCGGTACACGGTGGCAGAATATTTATGGCCTTCAAAACTACATCGAGGTGTCAAGTGTTATTCTACAAGTATAAAAAAATCTACATTAATTTATTTAATGAATTATTTATGTAATATATAGGAATAATATATAATAATGAATTTATTATAATAATTAATTATAATAAATTATTAATATTATTAATGTTAATAAATAATATATTAATATTTATACTCGATGTGTTATTATATCCATGTGTGTAGTTAATTATAATGGTAATATAAATATATATAATAATGTAATTATGATATTATCTTTAATTTATGGTAGGATATTTATATAGAATTATTATAGTTTGTCTGCACATTTGGTATTAAGACTGAGAGCTGTTTGAAATATATAGTGATTATATATTACTTAGTGAGGGTTATATGTATATCTTATTATATGAGTTAATGTAATATCTATAATAATTATATACTTATTATTATATCAGTATATTATTTATATTATATATATAACATCTATATTATAAATTATTATGTATATATACTATACTATTAACTATGGACTTTTATATATATTATTATGTTATTTTGTTTGTGATTACTATTTCTTTAATGTTGCATTTCTCATGTCAAATATTAAGAAGTTACTTGTAAATTACGCGTAAATAATGCATATACTATAACTAGGTAGTTTTAATAATATATTATATTTATTTTAATTATATTGAACTATCCTATCATAATATATTTTATTTTTTATTTATTTTATATTTTGTATGCTAGTTTATAGCATTTATATTTATGTATTATATTTATTTATTTATTTATTTTAGTCTTCTATATATTATCTATTTTAGTAGATCTTTTTTTTGATGTATTTATCGTTTTCTCTCTCTATATATTAATAGTTACTTTGTTATATATATATATAATATTTGTATTATAATTGTACTATTGTTATAATTATTATTTTTAATAAGTAATTATTATTAGTAGTATAGGTGTTATCATTTTTATATTTCTATAGTCTTAAAATTTGCTTTTTTTAATTATCCCCATTGTAATTAATAGTTTCTTCCCTTGTGTATCATAATTCAATATATTATTTTATTCAGCACTTATTGTTTTATAATATTTATCATATATGTAATATATATTTATATTATGTCCCCTTCTCTACGGTTATACTATATATTATTTATATATTTTCTCTACGTGAACCACTCTTTATTGAGATTACCTTTCTATATATTTCATATTTTAAATCTTAAAGTAATATTTCTAGTAGGTGTTTGTAAACTTGAGTATAGGTATTATACCTATACTTTATTTATTAGTATACTATAGTATAGCTATTTAGTTATCTAGAAATAAGTATATTATTTATATATATATATCTATATGTATTATTGATTCTATCAATATTTTTATAGATGGAGTTATATATATACTATATATATTAGTTTATATTGTAGTATCAGTATATTGGTTTTATTTGGTTGTAGGTATTTATATGTATAGTATATATATATAGTATAGGTTATTATTTGTACTACTGTTCTAATTTGCTTCACTTTGAATTAAATAAATTCATCCATATTAAACACTATGTTTTATATTTTCTTTCTCACCATTGATTCTTTATAGTATTTATAGTAGTAATATATAGTAATGATATATAAATATAACATCTAATTTATATATAGGTAGGTAGTATATTTTTAATATATTTATATATATACTTATATTTTATATATTACTATAGTTTTTGGTGATATTTGCCCGTGATAGGGGGTTACGTATTAATTTTCTGCAGGAACTTATTTATGTAATGCTGGTAATTTTAAATGGTAATGGGTCTGTTTTCGGCCCTTCTTATCTCCGTTTAGAATATTTAATGAAGCGACTTGTTAATTTGTGATATGTCGTTACTTATGTCAGAGAGGATATAAAAAAACATTGATTAACTGATTTATATAACTAGTAATGGCCTATTCTATTTAATGAGGTTCTCAACTTATTCAGGTTAGCATTTTTTGTGGTTTCGTGTCACATCCACATCGCCTGAATACAGAATTCGTACTAATTTTTTTTTTTTCTAGGTTCTGTGTTGTGTTTTGTTTTAGTTTTTCAATAGTTATCGGGAATGTCCTAAGTGAGTGT
>JABUQX010081962.1:17500-20000 GCA_015478945.1 Trachelipus rathkii
ATATATATTATATTCCAAAGGACACGTCCAACCGAATGCAGTACCATTTCCCCATTAAAAATAAACGAACAAAAGAAAGACGTAATTTTAATGCGACCAGTTTGCAGCACTGAAGCGACAAAATAGTTTCCGTTCGCCAGGTTGGACTTTGGCTCTTCGATGCAGGAAGAGAATTGAGCAAGATAACAGTGATATTAGAGGATGATAGGATTACACGCCAGAGGTCTACAAGAAAAGAACTGACTTTTATTAAATGGAAAGTCTAGTTAAAAGAAAATTTTAGGTGTCTTGATATTGTCTCCAAGATCATCAGGAATACGTGTAGGAAGCTATATGGGTTTTATTGGAAGAGAAATGGTATGCAAGTTGATCAGGCTATAACTTTTTTGATGAACTAGAGAAAGCTATTATTTTGTCGTAGAAGGACACCATCACAATCATTTCACGCTAAGCCCAATTTTCGCCCTCCATAAAAAGTGACTTAAAAATTCGAATTGTTTTCAGCCGAGTTTTGACCCTATAATTAAACACCAACTGTAGCGTTTTTTGGTCCCCTTAAAAACGATTCGTATTCTCACACGAGTGTTTTGTTCCTGCGTTCTGTAGTCATTCTTTCAGAATTTTAAATTCTTCAAAACTTATGTTTTTGACATTTTGATATTTGACATTTGACAGAATTTTTTTCGAAGTGACTTCAAACTTGAAATATGCATAGATGGGTCCATTACCTACACATATGCAGAAGTACTTTTTTTCGGATTTTTTGAGTTTTGTGCTCAGCGTTGTCGCAATTTCCAAACCCACTTTTTTTCGATTTTAAAATGAAAAATTGCTATAAATTTTTTCTGTTCGTGCGAAATGGATGAAATTTTCAGGACATATGTAATCGGGAGAGATGCACATTTTTGCATTAGTTTTGGATTTGTTCTTGGAACAAATTTTCAAAAAAAAAAAATTTAAGTTTTTTAAATAATTTTTTTTGAGTATACAAAAAAAATTATTTAAGTAAAAAAGCTGCATCCAGCCCGACTGTAAAAGCCCTGAAAATTTGATGTTGATCGGACAAGTAGGAAAAAATATTTTAATATTTCACTTTTTCAAATGTTTGAATTTTTTTAAAAATTGAAATATTTATATATTTTTTTTCTACTGGTCCGATCAACATCAAATTTTCAGGGCTTGTACAGTTGGGCTAGATGCATCTTTTTTACTTAGATAACTTTTTTGTATATTCAAAGGAAAATTTTTAAAAAAATTTCAAAAAAATTTTTTTAAAACTATTTCGAGAACAAATCCAAAACTAATGCATATACAAAGAAATTATCTAAGTACAAAATGTGCATCTCTTCTTACTACATGTGACATGAAAATTTCATCCACTTCCCACGAACAAAAAAAAAAAAAATAATCGCAATATTTCATTTTAAAATTCAAAAAAAGTGGGTTTTGAAATTGAACAACGCTGAGCACAAAACTCAAAAATTTGAAAAAGTACTTCGTGCATATTGTAAGGTATGGACCTATCTATGCATATTTCAAGATTGAAGTCATATCGAAAAAAAAATCTGGAAGTTGATACGACAAATGTCAAAAACATGGGTTTTGAAAAATTGAAAATTCCAAAAGAATGAATGCAGACAGAAAAACATTCTAAAACGACATTTTAGAGGGCAAAAAAAGCTACAGTTTGGTGTTTATAAGGTCAAAATCAGCTGAAAATTCCGAATTGGTGTATGTTCATTTTTTTAGGGCGAAATTAGCGTGAACCGAATATTGGATTGTCCTCTGAATAGTGAAATCACTAAGAACGATTAACTCGGGCAAAGATTAGTATTTATTTTGAGTTAGATATTCAAAGAGTTTAAAATAGTTATTAGACACGGGAGATAAATAAACAGAACAATTAGGTTTAATCATATATTGACAGCAAAGTCTAAAGCCATTGGGCAGAATATTCTAGACTAGAAATTAGTAGCACTAGAACAGACGACATTGTTGTGAACATGCGCAGATCAACCCCTTTTGAGTGAAAATAAAGGATAAAGTTGATGAAGGGAACCAACCGAGTAGTGGCTATTAACCGTAAAGAAGATAGATATTATTCAACAAATTGGAAATTAAAAAGAAGGTTGTGAAAATTGCAAAAATTAATAAAGACCTAAGATCGTTATCCTCGCAGAGCTGGCCGCCCCGAACCTAGAACACCATCCCAGGCCTCCGCCCAAAGCAATGATTGGTGGGTAGGAGAGAAAGAAGTGCTCTCCACACATATATATATATATATATATATATATATATATATATTAATATATATATATATATATATATATATATATATTATATATAATATAATATATATATATATATATATAGATATATATATTATATATATATATATGTTATATAAATATATATATATATATATCTATACTTATATATATTAATATATATATATATATATATATATATATATATATATATATATACTATATATATATAT
>JABUQX010081962.1:32500-35012 GCA_015478945.1 Trachelipus rathkii
GAGAACACGTTTGGGGTCTATAGAAGATGGATTGGGTCAATGCTCCTGGAAAGCAAGTTTAACAACTGTTCTTAGTACTGTTATTTTGATATTTATACGAGCTGCCAGTTCCAACAAAGATTCGAACATTTAGTGAAACTCGGAATCAGCATTTTCTCTTAAATGATGAATAGCTTTTCTTATAGTGTTCACATGTTCAATTGCACTACATAAATCGATTCTTCTAGTTTGAAGGTATTTTGAAATTTTGTATGTCAATCCCAACAATTTTGAAGTTTTTTAATTTGTTTACCAAAATATTATTTATTAATTGAAGCCGTTTTCGTTTTTGCATTTGTGCTTACGAAACGTAAGAAATGATAGAGTTTGTGTTCGTTTTTTATCAAACAGCTCAAAATCGTGAAAAATGCTTATCAAACGTAAGGAATTTCCTTAATTATGTACGCTCTCCGCGCCGACTTCTCTATATCTTCTCTCCTCGACCTGTGGAATCGCCCGGTGGCAGCAACCGGCTTCCTGGAAGCAGTATGGCCCTCCAATTAAGGTGGGCCAGGGGCAGAAGTATGTATGTATGTATGTATGTATGTATGTATGTATGTATGTATGTATGTATGTATGTATGTATGTATGTATGTATGTATGTCAGGTTGTTATTTCCCGTGCTTGCCAAATTTAAGCACGTTCTTACGAAAAAATGCAAGCAAACAAGATGGCGGCGTGGTAGGTCCGTTTGATTTGATGAATGTTTCATTCAATAAAATTAACTTTAAATCTAATATCTTCCAAATCGATAAACTCTATCACAATAGTTGATCAATTATTTGTAATATAAACATTTGCTATTTTTTTCCTGTTCATTCTATAACCACGTGGTACAATCCAACAGCTGATTCCAAATGTTTGTAAACAAAAGTAACTTTTATGAGAAATCGCGTTCGTTTATGCACGAAATTCGTGCTAAAACTGTGTAAACATTTCTTATCGAGAGTAAGCACGAATGACAAAAACGAAAACGGTCTAAATTTGAAATGTTGATAAAAACGTTTCACGCGCAAAATGTTAAACAAATCATACGTTGAATTCAAAGAAAACAATTGAATAATAATTTTCCAAATCAGTTACAGTCTCCTAGGAAGCATTTGATAATTCACAAGTTTTATAGATTAATATTTCGTTCAAAATTTATACTAAAATTCATAATTTTAATTAGTATGACAAGTCAATAATGAAAAATTTAAATAATGATTCAAAGTTAAAATGTAATTATCATTTTTTATCAATTTCGATACATTAATTTAACAAGAAAGTGAAGGTTCTGACAGGGTTGTGGAGTCGGTTCAAAATTTTCCGACTCCGACTCTGACTCCACCCTCTTGAAAATTACCAACTCCGACTCCGACTCCGACTCCGACTCCGACTCCGACCTCTTGAAAATTACCAACTTACCGACTCCGACTCCACCCTTTTGAAAATAACCGACTCCGACTCCGACTCCGACTCCGACTCCACCCATTTGACAATTAACCGACTCCGACTCCGACTCCGACTCCGACTCCGACTCCGACTCCGACTCCGACTCCGACTCCACCCTCTGAAAAATTATATATATATATATATATATATATATATATATATATATATATATATATATATATATATATATATATATATATATATATATATATATATATATATATATATATATATATGGTAAAAGTTACTTAACGCCCACACGGAACGGGAGCTCGGATCAAAAAAAAAATTTCACAGGTAGCCTCTATAATACATAAATAGACGTTTTAGGGGCGAAATGTAAAAAAAAAAATCATATCTCAAAAACTACAATAGCTACAGCAAAAAGGAATACATTTTTGGAATCCTGGTAAAATTTTAGTTAGGAAAATGTAAAAAAAAAAAAAAAAATTGTTAATAATTATAGTAATATGAGGAGAAAGCCTATTTAAGACCTTTATACGTTACTCGTTAAAATAAATAGACTTTCTAGTATAGTTTTGTTTTGTTTTTTTACCTAAAGAATACCCCAAGGGTATACCGCACCGATGGCAGGAGTCGGGGTCTCTCGGCCTTCCGGGGAACTACGGGGTAGGACTATTTCCCCACCTCCGGGGAGGGTCTCCGGAACCCCCGCTCTTTGGTATTTGGGTGTCGCGGGGGTTCCTCCGCCCCTCCCCTACGGGGTATGGAAAACGTCCCCCCCTGTGTTCCCCGTCGGCTCGAGCCCCCTACATTGCCGTGTAATACCTTTACAAATAATATATATATAATTTCGCCCCTAGAACAGGTAAAAAAATTCATTTCGACCCTAGAACATCTATTTATGTATCATAGATGCTACCTGTGAATTTTTTTTTTTGATCCGAGCTCCCGTTCCGTGTGGGCGTTAAAATACTTTTTATATATATATATATATATATATATATATATATATATATATATATATATATATATATATATATATATATATATATATATATTTGTACTTCGTTTCACG
>JABUQX010081963.1:5000-7500 GCA_015478945.1 Trachelipus rathkii
ATATAATTTTGCCCCTAGAACAGGTAAAAAAAAAAAAAAAAAAAAAAAAAAAAAAAAAGAGATTCATTTCAAGCCAAAAACTTCTATTTCTTTTTAATCGACGTTCCATTAAAATAAATAATCCGAGCTCCCGTTCCGTGTGGGCGTTAAGTAGCTTTGTCCTATATATATATATATATATATATATATATATATATATATATATATATATATATATATATATATATACAAATATATATACATCTGTATATGCCATATATGTAATCTATGCAGCAAGGGAGAGGAGGGAGAGGAGGGAGAGGAGGGAGAGGAGGGAGGGAGGGAGAGGCAGAGAGAGATTCTTCACCTTGAAATTGAAGAAAATGATAAAGACAGAGTTCTTTGTCATTTTACTGAATCAATGCGGAAACTATAAGAGTTTATTGATGAATTCTTTCAAATGTATTAAAGATTCATGCAAATTTCGCTTAGACAGAACCAAACTTTGTGAGAAAACTCGCTTTTAAGTTATTACTTTGGAAAGAATTAGTTTAGACAACTAATTTTCTTTAAGTAAAAAAAAAACATTTAGGATGAAGTTTAATGGAAATTTATATTGTAAATCACACTATGCAGGGGGAAGTGCTCGTTATTGAAAAAATAAAAATCTTTTGAAGCTTTTTTTCTGACTATTTCAAAAACACATTGAATAAATACACATAACAGAGTTAAAGGAGAAAAAAAATAAATTTGAAAAACCAAAAGTATATTCTTGATATTTCCTTTAATTCTATGTATGCTGAAAAGAAATAAAAATATTTAATAATAGTGAGAGAGTTCTACATTCACTTACACTTGCCTGAACCATTAAAAAGTTTCCAACTAATCCCCACATAAGCATTTAAATATAAAACGTTATGAAATTTAATAACCTTTTCCTCAGTACTTTCGTGACTGCCAAAACTGAACGTTGCTTTAAGAGTATGACAAAATAATTAGAAGAATGTCTTACTTTGCTCCCTCCGTCCCTTGTGGAAAGACACGCGATCAACCTCTCGCTGATTGCTATAATGATGTGGCCAAACGGAAGGAGACCAGAAAGGAAGAACAACAAGAAAGAAATGAAAAGGAAAAATTAAAATAATAAAAGAAATGAAAGAGGGAAGTAAACGGAGTTATTATATATTTTATTTTTATTTCGCTCTAATTAATGGTAAATAATAGCAAAAAGATAAAAAGAACCAAAATTGAACTCTTTTGAACTTATACCATTATATTAATTTGCATATTATATATATATATATATATATATATATATATATATATATATATATATATATATATATATATATATATATATATATATATATATATATATATATATATATATATATATATATATATATATATATAATTATATATATATATATATATATATATATATATATATATATATATATAAATATGTAAAGAACATTATCTAAATTTTGCAGGATTTATTAATCTGCACTTATAGATTACTTTGAAACATTTGATGGAGAATATTCAAGTATTCAGAAAAAATATAAAACACAAGGTAATGGAAGTTTATCTTCAAGACACCTTTAAGATACTACATAGTTAACTTCATTTGCTATAAAAAAAAGTAATTTATCGTTCATTTATTTTCCGGGAGAGAAGGCGCTCAAGAGAACTTAATGAAAAGTCTGTATTTCTTCCAAATTAATTTTTGGTTTCTTCTGGTAAACTTTGAACTTAATTTAAACTCAGAGATCGTAGTTGTTTAAAGAAAGGAAATGAACTATTTTAATTGTTTTCTTCTCCGAATTAATCATTTTTGAATATCCTGATTTTAAATTCTTTTGAATAGTAAAAGAAAATTAGTTAAACTATGATTCAGAGGCAGCAAAAAATTTAATCATCTCTAAATATGAGAATCTTATAACAGATAGTTTTTAATATATGAAAAATGTATTCGAGATACCCACAACCAAAACTAATTTGTTTTTCATGAATTAACTATGTGATAAAAGATCTCTCCTATATTTTTAAGTTCCAAGTTTCCACAATTGTTGTCCTTAATTGTTACTTAAATTTGGGTAATAGTCCGTTTGAGGGTAATGTATCAATATCGATATTTTATAATATTGCCTTCTAGGAGAGTTGGCATTTCTTTTGAATTACAGAATGTGTTTGAATGCATGCAATCGATATTAAAAAAAAAATAAAAGAACAAAAGTCGTAATTTATGCACACATTTACACATAAATATAAAATATTATTGGCAAATATTAAGATTGTGATCAGTAGAAAATTTTGCGAGTATGTTGACTCAAGCCGCGTTCGTCGACTCGCGCTGAGTTCGTGAAGCGATTGAGTCACTCTCTCTCTCTCTCTCTCTCTCTCTCTATATATATATATATATATATATATATATATATATATATATATATATATATATATATATATATATATATATATATTCTATATATATATATATATATATATATAGTCGTTTTAT
>JABUQX010081963.1:15000-22500 GCA_015478945.1 Trachelipus rathkii
AGGTCTTTATTCTCGTTCACAAATTGATACAACTTACGAGTTACACGGTTACCACAACAAATAGGAAAAATGGGAAAGATTTTTTTCTTTTAAAATAGTTTTCGTCTTGGATGTTTTCATTGTGCAAATAGAGTTTCTTATGTGTTTTACTCCATATGAATGTCAACATCACTGAACATGCAAGGCGCTGTGTATTTTTGACAGCTTTAACACTTTTATGTAAAACTTTTCTTCTTTGCTGCTCCACCATAATGTCGTTGTCCAATCAGAAAGTCACTATTTATTTCAACCTCCGAGGTATTGCCTTCGTTAAATATTCACCTTTTGTGCTTTCAACAGCTATTAAACTTAAAAAATCTTCACGAAGCATAAAAGTTTTTCTCAGTTCTATAATTATGTGCCCTTAATTTGATTTCATTACTATATTTATTACTCTTATAAATTGAAATTCAGAGATTCAATTCATAATTTTTTTTTTGATACTTTATATAACTTGATAGTTTAAATAGTTAGTAGGGCCTTGAGTATATATATATATATATATATATATATATATATATATATATATATATATATATATATATATATATATATATATATATATATATATATATATATATATATATATATATATATATATATATATATATATATATATATATATATATATATAGAGAGAGAGAGAGAGAGAGAGAGAGAGAGAGAGGTTGGGTACTAAGTATGCCGAAAAGCTCTGTGACGCTATGAAACACGGTGAGTGTAAAAACATTCGTTAAATGCACATTTTCGGTGAGTGCACTATTAAGGAGATTTAAGGCAAATACTTTCTACTGCAGCAGTAACATACTCACAGAAGCAACATTACTATTATAATTGTATTTATTGCATACATAATACATGTAGTAGTGTTACACAATCAACGTCCTATTCACAGTAGGTGTTTAAAATGTGACCCGTTTGCAGCAATGCATGAGTCTACCTGTCTCATAATGGAGTGATACGGTCTTAGGAAGATTCCGGCTTGCCGACGAAATTGGTCTCCATCATTAGGGTAGCAACATTAGGAATTGATCTTTGCACACGAGTGATTTAAGGTGGCCCCACAAGTAATAATCTAAGGGGTTGGGGTCGGGATTTCGTGGTGGTCATGCAGCGGGTGCTCCGCATCCAATTCAACGACTTGAATACGTACCGTTGAGATACTGGTGAACTGACCTCGCAAATTGAACTGGGCTCCATCACGCATAAACCCCAAAGGAACGTCTTCAAGTAGTTTTGGCAATTCATCCCATGCAAACTGTAGAAACGACTGGGCGTTCAGGTGCTCCAGTAAGACAATGTGGTCCGATAAGGCTGTCACCAATAATACCAACCCATACATTAATCTTTACTTGGTTCTGGTGCCTGTCCAGGAGTATTCCATGAGAATTGCCGTGTGTCCAGGTATGGTTTTTATAGAAATTAGTAATTTCATTCCGGCCAAATGACGACTTATCCGTGTATAGAATTAATGAAACAACGTCGCTTTCATTTGTTTATTGCTGGAACTACCAGCAAAACTCTACACATGGAACATAATCATTGGGTGTGAGACACTGTATTCATTGCAAATGATAGGGGTACATATTCTCATCACGTAGTTCGTTCAAGACGGTTCGATGTGACACATCATGGTTCCGGGCAAGGGCTCTGAAGCAGACTCTGCGATCCCTTGCAACGTTTTTTAGAACAACGTTCTCTCTCGTAGGTGTACAAACGACACGTGGGAAGGGGTTCTACGTCGGCAGTAGTAGGCTTCAGTTGTCCAGTTTAACTAAATCTCATCTATTTGGATATATGTCGCGATACATTCTTGCTTCCTCGCGACAGTTTCCGTTCGCTCGTCTATAAACAAATAACATGTCTGCCTCTTCGCGGAATGAATATCGAATCATCGTCCCAACACCAATGAAAATGTTATGCCCTAATATGTAGGGGCGTACACATCTTTCGATGGATAGCTTATGACATTTATAACAGAAAGGAAGATCTATTTTAAAATAATTTAATCCGATTTATTTTGTATATATATATATATATATATATTATATTTATTATATATAATATACATATATATATATATATATATAATATATCTATTATATATATATATATATAATATATATATATATATATATATATATGATATATATATATATATATATAATATATATACATATATATATATATATATATATATATTATATATATAAAAAAATATATATATAAAAAATTATAATCTATATTATATATTATATATATATATATATATATATATATATATATATATATAAATAATTAAAAATTAAATTATATATAATATAAATATAAAATATAAAATATATATATATATTATATATATATATATTATATATATATATTATATATATATATTATATATATATATATTACAATAATATATATATATATATAATATTATATATATATATATATAAGTATATATATATATTATATTATATATATTGGTGTAAATATTGCATTAATATAATAATATGCAATATTTAACTTAGCAAATTACACACACACACATATATATTATATATATATATATATATATATATATATTATATATATAATATTTTATATTATATATATTTATATATATATATATTATATTATATATATATATATAATGTTACTCCCGGAGTAACTGACTATTATTGTTGGTGGGGAGTTCTCCGCAATATTAGGGCGGAGGGATGGTTTTTTCTTATCACCATATTTTGGGGAAAGGAAAGATCATTCGTTCGTTCCTCCAGGTGTTGTGCAACGAACAAGTTACAAAACTGGTTATAACCATGAAAGACGAAACAGATGAAAATAGTTGCCGGGGGATCGGAGACCCCGGTGCCGGCCCCTCTCTACCACAGGAGAGATATGAGGGGGGACGGAGCCTTGTGCGCATCACGCGATCTCTCCTACCAAAAGCGAGGACACAAAATGTCCCGACAAGAGCCCAACCCAGCAGGACTCGACCTCCACAAGATGTGTTGTTTGGCTCGCCTGAGGCTGGCCCCAGTACATCTGAAGAACACCAGAACCGCAGATACTATACCCTTAATAAAAGGGGAGCAGAAAAAACGGACTGGTCAGTGGAGGAAAAACATGAAATTTATTGGTGTTCCTTTTATTCAAGACACAATAAATTCCCCAAGAGGCATTCTTGGAAGAGAATGCGAGAAATGTTATTGAAGCGGGGTAAGATAGATAGGAGCAAAATTGAGAAATTCCCGGACACTAGATTTAACAGCATAGCAACAAATGTAAGGCTAGGTAAGACCCAAATAACAAAAGCTGAAATGGAAATTATTGAAAAGGAAGTTGAAGAATTTTTAGAACATGAAAATGAAGAAAAAGATCAGAATGAAATTCAGGGTGAGAGATGGAGCTGGAACTTTGAAGCAAACGAGTACCTTATGGAAAGCTACTACATTGGCGAATTCATTCCACTTAAGAAAGCAAAAAGTGAATTCTGGAAGTACGTGGTTGAAAATGCAGAAATAAGTGCAAATGATTTTATGGAATATAGATTTAAAAAAAAGTTCAAAAATGTTGAGAGAAAGGCAATGATGAAACAGAAACATTGTATACTCAATTATATTAAAGAAAGGAAAGGAGGTGGTGTTAGAAAGATGAAAGCGACATTGCCAACAGCGGAGGATATAGAAAATATTAAAGAAAGGGCTTTAAGAATTATGGAGAATGAATTAGAAATGAATACAGAACTAGTTCAAGAAATAAAAAGTACCAAAGCAAAATTATATAAAAGAACAAAGCTAGTTCAAGGGAAAAGGGATGCACAGGTGAGGGAGGGCTTGAGATCACAATGTGAAAGAGATAATGAGAACTCCCATAGAGTGCAAACATCGAGTGAAGATGAAACAGATGAACAAGAATACAGGATAGAATTGAGTACGGAGGTGAAGGAAAAAAAAGAGGAAGTAAGAGTAAAGAGGCATAAGAGAATAAAACAAATGAAGATGCAAAAAAAAACTGCAATTGGATGATGAGGAAAACTTACTCAATGGAAGAGAAATGGATCACACTCGATTACAATCAACGAGTGAGGAAGAATTAGAGATAGACATTGAACATGGTACCTCACCATTGGTAGAAGCGGAACAGTCAACAGATAATAATGACGAAACAGATAGAGAGTCAGACTATGAGATGAACTTGAGCTGGTATCAGGAACATGACAGAGATTTGAATGAAAGAACCATTAATGATGTACAACCACCAAATGGTGACAATAGAGAAGAAAATGCAATTGATGAACAATTGTTGAACAAAATAGCTAACTACCGTGAAGAGGATAGGGTGCAGGGTATTGAAAAGCGAGAACAAGTAAGAAAGATTAAAAACTGGTTTATGCTGAACAAAGTTACTGCAAGTGCAAATAGAGTACTGCCACGCCTGATACCACCAAATTGTAGTCTGACAGAGCTGAACAGACTTTATTATGCTACATCAAGAGCAGTAGCAGAAACAATGGGAGTTGATACTGTTAAAGATAAGAAAAATAATCCAAATATAGGAAGGAAGAATATGATGCCACCATGGAAGATTAGACTTACGAATGAAATAAATACTCTTCGAAAAGAAATTGGAATGCTCACAATGTTACAGAATGGAGAAATAATAGTTGAAGCAACAAAGAGAAAAGCACAAAATTTAGTAAATAGAGAAAGAATTAGAATCGGAGATAAATTAACACACGCTCTTGTAAGAAGAAAATTATCTTTAACAGCAAAAGGAAAGAGATTAAAAAGGTACGAAATGCGCGAAAAAGAAAAAAAAGAAAACAAACTGTTCAAAGAAGATCAAGGTAAATTTTATAGAGAATTACGAAATACCAAGATAACAGTTGCTGATGCACCCAAGGCAGAGGAGGTCGAAGGATTTTGGAAAAATATATATGAGAACAATGTGTCGCATAATGTAGATACGGAATGGTTGAGAAATATTAAAAATAACCCAGAAATAACATCTATTAGAAATATGAACTCTCAGAAAATTAGTATTAAAGAAGTAAAGGATGTAATCAAGAAGACTAATAATTGGAAGGCACCTGGAATGGACAAGGTCCAGAACATATGGCTAAAAAAACTAACATCATTAATCAAGCCCCTAACAGAATGCTTAAATAACATAATGGATGGAAGAGTAGACATCCCGCACTGGTTCATAACTGGTGAAACAACCCTTATTCCAAAAAATGAAGAAACCAAAGATCCTAGCAAGTATAGACCTATAACATGCCTTCCCACATCATACAAAGTATTAACAGGAGTTCTGACCCAAAGGTTATACAAACATGTAGAAAGGAACAACATCATTAGTGAAGAGCAAAAGGGATGTAGTAGACATACCTATGGTACAAAAGAACAACTACTGATAAATAAAATGATAATTGAAAATAGCTGGAAAGGGCAAAAAAATCTATGCATGACGTGGATAGATTACAGGAAAGCTTATGATAGTGTACCCCATTCGTGGCTGAAGGAAATAATGAGCATCTACAAAGTTGATGATAAAATAAAAAGATTCATGGAAAGGGTAATGGAAATGTGGAAAATTAATTTAAAGCTACCACACGAGAAAGGAATTATGAAAATAAAAAATGTAAAAGTGAAAAGAGGGATTTTTCAAGGAGACTCCATGTCCCCCCTGTTATTTGTATTAGCCCTCAACCCCTTAAGTAACCTGATCAACAACTTAGAGAATGGGTACAGAATAAATAAAAGAACCGAGAAGAAAGAAAAGAGAATCTCTCATCTCTTCTACATGGACGATTTAAAGTTGTATGCGCCAAGTAGAGGAGAGGCAGAGAGACAGATAAAGGTGGTCAGTGATTTTTCATCGGATATTAGAATGGATTTTGGATTGGAAAAGTGTGCGTTCATAGTTATGAACAAAGGTAGAAAGATACATGCTGAAAACATCATAGTTAATAACATGGAAATCAAAGAACTGGAACAGGAAGGAACTTACAAATACCTTGGAGTAGAGGAGTCAGACAGGATTGAAAACAAAATTATGAAAGAGAGAATTAAAAAGGAATACATCTCAAGAGTGAAGAAAATATTAAAAACTGAATTAAAACCAAAAAACAAAATAGAGGCAATTAAGGTATTGGCAATGCCAGTAATGAGATATAGTTTTGGAATTATAGACTGGTACCAGCATGAAATAAATACTCTAGACACAACAACAAGGAAACTCCTCCATGCACACAAAATAATCTACAAAAACCAGTGCACAGCCCGTATATACATCCCGAGAAATGAAGGAGGTATGGGAATGCCACATATAGATAGAACCCACAAAAATGAAATAGTAGGATTAGCAGAATATATAGAAGGAAAAGGAACCAAATTCATTGGCTGGTTAAAAGAACATGAAGATTGCAAGGCTGGAACAACTTCAATAACAAAAAAGGCAAATGACTACCTCCATGAATTTAACATCGATATCAGAACACAGAATGGATGGAATGAGAAAAACCTCAAAGAAAGAACTAAAATCTTAAAGGAATCTTATAAAACAGCAAGAAAGAAAGCCGATAATGCAGAATGGGAAGAACATAGACACGCCCAACACTTTAAAAAAGAAGTATTGAACAAGGCCTTTATCAACAAAGAAAAATCGATAGAAACAATTGCGAGGGGATTTTTAAAAATAAATGATGAGAGAACGCTGATTACAGCTCAGGATTGGTGCTTAAGAACCAATTGGTTCAAAAAGCATATCGAAGGAGTCGATTGTTCTGATAGATGTAGGATGTGTGGGGAATCCTCAGAGACTGTGCCCCACATATTATCCGGATGTAAGACTCTGATACGTATGGGACTATATACGGAAAGACATAATACCGTATGCAGGCTCATTCACTACAGACTATGCAAACTATATAATATTGATACTCCTAATAATCATTGGAATTACAAACCTCCAGCAATAGTAGATAATGACCATATCCAAATTCTATATGATTTTGGCATACCCACCGACATATTTGTACAAAGTAATAGACCGGATATTGTATTAGTTAATAAAACAACAAGAACATGTCAACTAATAGAGGTAGGAGTCCCATACGATGAAAATGTAGCCCTCTACGAAAGAGAGAAAGAAATTAAATATCAAAGATTACGATATGCCATCAGAAGGATGTGGGAGATGGAGGAGGTGGAGGTAGTGCCAGTGGTAGTGGGGTCCCTTGGAACAGTAAAAACCTCTCTAGTGACCTATCTACAAAAGATCCCTGCTAAAATTGGAACCGAGGAGATAGCTATAGAAGCAATTAGAGGAAGCCTAGGAATAATAAGGCTAGTCTTGGGGATTTGAGTGTGCGGTGCTATGCCTTAACCCAAGGTTTGGGGAGGGGGGAGCACGAGAGTACCCCCAAAAGAAGGTGTTTAAAAAAAAAAAAAAAAA
>JABUQX010081963.1:27500-30000 GCA_015478945.1 Trachelipus rathkii
ACAAGATCCTAACCTTTGTAAAGGCACAGAACCTTGGCCTTAACACTGACGAGTGGAGGGTCTTGAAAAGGGAAGAGAGGGGCGATTCTGTGCACCTCGTCCTTTCTCTGGACCAGTACTCTGAAACTAAGCTAAGAGCCCAGAACCATCTGCTCAGCTATAAATTTGGTACTGTTGGACTCAGGAAGAGGAGCGGGAAACCCGAGGGGGGGAGTAGGCTCCCCACCTCTGGCGAAACGGCCTCACCTGAGAACTACACTCCGAAGGAAAAGGGGAAAACCTTGGCTCTTAAAGGAAAGGTAACACCCTCTGGTTCACAGCCAAAGAAGAAAAATCAAACTGCAGAGAGTGGGAAAGAAGGCCAAACAAAATCGGCCTTGGCAAGGGGTTCAAGTCAGAACCCCAAATCCAAAGCTGCATAATGGATAACAAAAACAACTTGAGCTGCCTTCAAATTAACTTGCACCACGCAAAGGCAGCAACTGATGCTCTCGTCCGGACCTTTGTATGCGAGAGGCTGCAGATAGCCCTCATACAGGAGCCATGGGTGAGAGAAGGAACAATCAAAGGAATACCAAGTGGAATGGGTAAGCTGCTCTACTGTCGAGACCATGGCGCGCCTCGTGCGGCGGTGGTCATCGGTGGTGGGGTCAATGCCCTGTCCATTCCAGAGTTCACCACAAGGGATCTAATAGCAGCCCTAGTAGAGGTGCCAACCGCGCTGGGTGTGCAAGAGGCAGTAATTGCCTCGGCATACTTTTGCGGGGACTCGAATGAAGCACCTCCGGAAGAAATTCACAGGCTTGTGCAATACTGTCAGCGGACCCGCAGGGGACTGATCTTGGGATGCGATGCAAATGCCCATCACACCCTGTGGGGCAGCAAGGACATCAACAACAGAGGTGAGTGTATTTTAGAATTCTTAACTCAATATGGTATTGATGTGGTGAATGAGGGCAGTAAGCCCACATTCATCACATCGAACAGACAAGAGGTCTTAGACCTAACCTTAATAAATGCCACTTATGGTATACAGATCTCGAACTGGTATGTGTCTGATGAAGTATCTCATTCGGACCATAGACACATCAGGTTCGAAATCATAGCTTTAGAGAAAGTAGAGGAGGAGCGGAGAATACCTAAGCTAACAAACTGGAACTTGTATAAAGAGCTCCTTAAACAGCGCGTGGAGGATATGGGGGAACTGTTTGATGTGCAGGACCTAGATGTATCCACTACCCAACTGCAATCAATTATACAAGATTCATATGAAAATAGTTGTCCTCTGAAAAAAAGAGGGATAACTAGAAGCGTCCCCTGGTGGAATCAAGAGCTAACCACTCTAAGATCTAAAACCAGGAAACTCTTCAATAAAGCTAAGCGGGATAAAAATTGGGAAGCATACAAAACTGCCCTAACCGCTTATAACAAGGAACTTAGGAAATCCAAAAGAAGATCATGGAAGACTCTATGTGAAAGCATTGAGAGCCAATCTGAAACTGCGCGTCTACATAAAGTGCTCTCAAAGGACCAATCTAATGGGCCGAGCCTTCTCTTAAAGAAAGACGGCAGTTATACAAAGGACCACAGGGAAACCTTAGTGGAACTTATAAACACTCACTTTCCGCACAATGTAATAGTTGACGACGGGGAGGAAGTAGATATATGGGATGATAGAAGACCCAATAGATGGACGGAAAGTCTGTCTGGAAGAGTCTTCTCCCCTGATAGGGTAGAATGGGCAATAAATTCCTTCGGCCCATATAAATCTCCTGGAGGGGATGGCATATTCCCAGCCTTGCTTCAACAGGGAATGGAGAGTCTGCTTCCGCTGCTGGTGAGAGTGTTTAGGGCAAGCTATGCCCTGGGATACATTCCCCAGCTGTGGAGGAAAGTAAGGGTGGTTTTTATCCCCAAGACGGGGAGACGGTCCACGTCTGACCCCAGATCCAATCGACCTATAAGTCTTACATCATTTCTTTTGAAAACAATGGAAAAGGTGCTAGACTACCACATAAGGGTGGAAAATTCGATAGAAAAGAAAATCCATCCTAATCAATGGGCCTACCAGTCCGGTAGATCAACAGTTGGCGCACTAGATAGCTTGGTATCCAAGATAGAAGGAGCGCTAGATCACAAGGAGGTGGCGGTTTGTGCTTTCCTGGATGTGCAGGGTGCTTTTGATAGCACCATGCATGTGACCATGGAGGATGCCGCCGCCTCCAAGGGCGTCGGACCCTCAACGATTGCTTGGATAAAAGCAATGTTGGGGACAAGACGTATTACGGCTGAACTGGGAGGGGAGATGATCACTGTGACATCTGGGAGGGGATGCCCCCAAGGAGGGGTACTTTCACCCCTTTTATGGACCATGGTGGTCGATAGTCTCCTCACCAAACTCAGTGAATCCGGATTTGAGGTGCAAGGATACGCGGATGACCTTGTAATTATTATTAGAGGCAAGCACATAGAGGTCTTAATGGAACTCATGCAACATGCC
>JABUQX010081963.1:45000-51906 GCA_015478945.1 Trachelipus rathkii
GAAAGATAAGAAAGATCTCAAGATTACCCAACTTGGCCTCTATAAATGTATTCGATAAATCTGAACCAAAGCAGCAGAAAATAAATTAAAAGGCCGGAAGCATATGGCAACACCTGGAAAGGACAAATACCCCAATGAAATGGAAAGAATGATGAACTGTCCTCATCTATAAGGACGCTTCATAATATATATATATAATATATATATATATAAATATATATATATAATATATATATATATATATATATATATTATATAATATATATATATATTATATATATATATATAACTATATATACTATATATAATATATAATATATAGTAGTATACTGGTGATTTCTATATATTAGTAGTAACAATCTATTTATTCTAATTCTTTCCATAAATAAAGTTTTTATTTTTATTCAATAATTGTAATCCTTTATCAGAAGAGTACGGTTTATATGTGGATAAACAATGATTCTTTTCTTTCTCTGAAGCGAATTTGAAGGATGAAGATCTTTTGCTCACGCTTGCAACATTCGAAAACGTTAGCAAATAAGGTTAAATAATTATGAACAAATTTCGTATAAATATCTCTTCCTCATGATAAATAGCAGCTAGCTAATATTGCTGCTGGGCTGATTTACTTACTACTACTACTACCGGACTACTACTACTACTGAATGTACTAAATAATACCATATATTGTTCTAATACTTATAGATGCTGGCTCTTGATTTTTCTAATTCAACTATCCTTATTTATTAAAAAAAACGTGAATATTCCTCTGGAAAATTAGCAAATCTCATATATATATTATATATAAATTATATATATATATATATATATATATATATATTATATATATATAGTTAGTATACTATATATATAATATATATATATATATATATATATTATATATACTTAATACGAACATTACGATGGCGAGAAAAAAGAGTCTAGACTCCCTTAAAAGGAGGGATTCTATTTTCTCACATAGAATTCTGTTTTGCGTAAGCTTTTAGATGCAATTAGACTGATTATATTATATATAATATCTATATATATATTATATATATATATTATATAATATAATGATATTATTAATATTATATAAATATAATTATATTATATATATATAATAATATAATAAATATATTAATAGTATATATATATATATATATATATATATACTATAATATATATATAATATACTATATAATATAATATATATATATAAATATATATAGTATTATATATGTATATATATATATTAATATAATATAATATATATATATATATATCTATATTATATATACATATTATATATATATATACTATATAGTATATTAAATACTATATATAATATATACATATATTATATAGTAATATACTATATATATATATAGTATATATATATATATATATATATATATATATATATATATAATATATATATATATATTATACAATATATAATAGTATATATATTTAAATTATCATATATATATAATATATATATATATATATATAATATATAGTATATATTATATATATATATATTATCATATTGTAAAGTATATTATATTATGTATATTATATATATATACTCTTATATATATATATATATAATATCTAATACTATCTATATATATATATATAATATAATATAATATATATATAATATAATATATCATATATAATATATATATATATATATATTATATATTAATATTATATAGTATTATACTAATATATAAGTAAAGGCCGAGAGATCCGTCCGACCCTGCCGATCTTTGCGGTTTACAAGTGGTATTCCTTTGTTGAAAAAAAAAGAATTATTTACTTCCAAAGAACACTTGTGGTATTACTTTATACTAGAAGGACATACCTATAGGGTAACGCAAAGATGGCAGGAGCGGGGTCTCTTGGGCCTTCCGGTGGAGCGGACGGAGGGGACTATCCCCCTCCGGGGATGTCTCCGGAACCACCCGGCTCCTTTGTCTGGGTGCGCGGGGGTCCTCCCGAGCCCATCCTCCGGGGTATGGAAACGTCCCCCCTGTCCCCCGTCGGCTCGAGCCCCCTAAATTTGGGGTAAATAATTTTTGTTATTTTTTTGGCAAATTTTTAAAGTTTTTTATTTAGGGGCCGAGCCGACGGGGGACAGAGGGGGGGATGTTTCGTACCCCGGAGGGGATGGTCGGGAGGAACCCCCGCGACACCCAAGACCAAAGAGCGGGGGTTCCGGAGAGCCATTGCGCCCCGGAGGGGGGGATAGTCCCTACCGTCGTCCCACCGGGAGGCGAGGAGACCCCGACTCCTGCCATCTGCGTTTACCCTAGGGTAAATATCCTTTGTCTAAAGAAAAAAAAAAAAAGATTGGCGACTTGCAAAAAATTAAACGAACAAATAGACGAAATAACGACATAACAAACTTTTCTTTCATGATCCTGATTACCAATATAAGGATTTCATGTTTTTACTGTAGGAACTGCCGTTCTCTAGCTAACATACTGTGAGCATTAAAGAAATCTGACCATACATATATATTATATTATATATATATTACTATATATATATATATAATAATAATATATATGTGCAAAAAATTTACATAAGAAATCATATAATTTTTTTTTTAAAAATATATAGATCTTTATTATTTATATATAAATATATACTAATATATATATATATTTATATACTATATTATTAATATAATATATTATATATATATATATATAATATATTATAATATAATCAAGTATATATTATTATTATATATATATATATATAATGAACTAATAAAATTAAATAAAATGAATTTGGAAATTAAAATTCATTTTAGCTGAATAAATATAAAAAGTAAAGTTCTGGTTTATAGGCAATCAAATTTTTAATTTTTCCTTTACTAAATAAAAAATTATTACCAACCTTTTCAATACTAAATTATTTTGAGAACCACAGTTTACTTAAATATGCAAACTATTATATTGATGCCATTTGAAGGCTAGAGGCAAAATTTTTATGCACACCTGTGCAGATGTATTTTTCTTTCCTGATAAAAAAAAAAAAATCATGATTCCTTTTGATTATTCCTCAGTCTCTATAAATAAATATCGAAATGCAGAGGGACCATACGTTAATAGATTTTAAGAAGGGAGACTTTATCCTTAGCCTACTTTATTGAAGAAGAGATCGGAAGTTGATCTGGGATTCACTACTGAAGATTTGATAGAATTATTTAAGGAAGAGAGAAGAAAGAAAGAAAGCGTTTGATTCATTCATGGTGGCAAGAAATTTCAAGGAAAAAGAAAATTATGATTTTGGCTTTTAACAAACGTAAAAATGTTAAACATAGTATATTTATTTCAATGTTGTGTATTAAGGAGGCTTCGAAGGAGCAGCAAAATTTTGAAATCATTTCTTTTGGTATTTTTTGTTTTTAGCATTTTAATCAAAAATATAAATTATAAAGAATAAAATTTAAAATCTAAATTGAAGAACAGGTGGAGCGTGTTCCCAAGTCTATCTCGAGTCATATGAAGGTAAATATCTTTCCAAAATTTCTCTTCCACTGGTAGCAGGGGGGCTGAAACCCCTCCTATCACATATTTGACTTTCGGCGAATGTTGGGGAAATTTCGTTTAACATACTCAATTAGTAATCAGTACAGAATTCGTGGTGATACATGATAATAAGAATAATCGATGTTAATGTAATTTGTTAAATATGATGAATAGTGTAAAATAATTTTAGATATAAGTGAAATATATATACAAAACATACTGAATAGTAATAACAGTGATTCTGTGGTGATAATATAATAATGATACAGTATTCAATTTAATCAAATTTTTAATATAGTGAAGTAGTGGTTAAACCTAATATTATCATATATGAGTGAGATACTTAAACGTGGGTAGCATATCAATATTATTAAAAAACATACCCGCAATAATAATCATAATAGTAATATTAATGCATTAACTAATATCGTAATTATCTGGTGATTAATTAGTGAGAAATAGTGTTTTAGCAATCTTAATCAATCAATGATTAAATGAATGATCTAATACAATCAGTATTAAATGTATTAATAACTATTATATAGATTTGTTTTATCTTTGTTTTTTGTATCATCATATTGTATTGTAATATAAAAGCGGCCGATGCCTCTGCAGTTGTTAGCAGCACGCGGGGTTCCATCCACGCAAAACAAGCGGTGGTTCCAGGTTCGGCAACTCAAAACTGTTGGATGCGGGTGGAGAACTGTAAGCAGCTTACGAACTTGTCTCCGCCTCTCTCGGGGCATGGCTAACTACGCCCGGAGCGCTAAACGTCAGCGAGCCTGCTGCAAGAGTGGTATCGATTTTAAACGGCCCCCACGTTAAAAATGCAAGTACACCCTCGTCCCGTAGCCTGTACGGAGCCATGTACCCGGCGAGCTAGAGAAGTGACCGGCTCACGAGTCGACTCAGGCGGGCATCAATGTTCTGTCAAGACTATATTAGTATTAGGATAGCATACTAAGATATATCGGTCTGAGTGTTATTAGGACCGAGATGCTACTAGTATAAACTGAGATGTCTATCGATAGGCGCCTGTTTATCATTTAGATTTTACTAATCTGAAAATACAAATATGTCAAATTTAAAAAAATAATATAGTACACTATATATGTAGATATTAAATCATACTATTTACATATTCATCATTATATATTATAATGTCATTAAAAATTGCTAATGCTCTAAATACTATGACTCTTAAGCAACTGTCAAGCATAACTACACCTATTTTAAATATTAGATTTACTTATTATTGTAGCAACTGCCAATTATACTATGTATATTTATATATAATTAATATTAGGATAGCACCTATATATAATGCCTACACAATATTACACTATATATTATTATTTATATTTACACATATTGCTACTATATTACCAAAATGCTTAGATTGAAACTATAACTATATTATATATAATACACTTCGTAAAACATTCATTTATAATCCATATTATTTACACCTACTATCACTAGATTCATGTAATAACTAATATAAGTAATAGTTTGGTGGGTAAATTTAATCATATATTTTTCATAAAACGGATCCAGTAACACCTCATTATTTTTAAAAACATTATTTACCATTATATGACATTAAAATAATTATAGCATTATTCTTTCATATATTATTATATGATTAAATTAAGTAAAAATGGCTAAAGTTATGAAATCTATTGATTCCTAGAATATAATTAGTTATATAAATAGAAATAAACAGACCCAACGTATTTTGCACGTGAAGATAAAATATGTTATATGGAGGGTAGTAGTATTTACCAGTCCTACGTTATTAGTACTGTATATACACAGTGGACATAGTACAGAAATTGGAAAATTTATCTTCATATGATCTCGCGACGTTACAAGACTTTATATTGGGAAACACACTGCTACCCACCCCTTCTTCAATTTAGGTTTGAATTTTTTAATGTGCTAGCCTGAAAAACTTTTAATCTTTGTTTACATTAAATTTTCCAATAGGCCAAAATAGGAATGACTTCATGACATGCTTGCTGCTCGCGCCTGGCGACTCTCATGATGACCTAAAACAAATGAATAACTATAAATTGGATATGTATTTAAATTTTGATCGTTTGTTATAGCATCTTTATCCAAATCAATATTATTATCTTCTTTTCCACTTTTTTCCTTGAACAAGCACATCATTGCTACCATATAGAGAATCAGCGGATAATCGAATACGCATTATGTTACTTTCGTATTCCATCTTCCTCTCTATATCACTTATACTACTCTAAAATTCTTAATATCTTACAAAATCTTTTCATGATAGATAACGCAGATTATCCAACTTTCTGATTCATCTATGTCTAATTAAAATCGCCACATTAGCCAGCTCAATCTATTCCTATTTTCTTTATCATTTCCAATTTTACTTATATATACTCTCCTATTT
Source organism: Trachelipus rathkii (assembly GCA_015478945.1). NCBI lineage: Eukaryota > Metazoa > Arthropoda > Malacostraca > Isopoda > Trachelipodidae > Trachelipus > Trachelipus rathkii. The sequence goes on from JABUQX010081963.1 coordinate 50,977, forward strand.
TACTTGGTACCATCTGTATAAATATTTCGCCTCCCTATCTTATAGTGATTATATCACTAAGTATTTCATAACTCGTACGACCGGTCGTAAATACAAATTAGAACTATATATATACTAATATGTATAAGTATAGTATATATATATAGTATATATATATCTATTCATATATATATATATATTAATATGTATATATATATATAATATATATATATATATATTATATATATATAATATATATAATATTATATAATAGTATGTGTGTTGTGTGTGTGTCTGTGTGTGTGTTGTGTGTGCTGTGTGGTGTGTGTTTCAAAGAATGAGCAAACACTGATGGACCGTAAATAAAAGCAGTAATCTGCGTCTTCCTATCGAAAAAGATCTAAAATTGTTACAATTATTTAGAGGAACAAGTACAATCGAAACGTAAGGTAATACTAGAAGTAGACTTATCAAAAAAAGTTATTGTAATCTTAACCTTGCTCTTTCCAATTTATTTGGGTAATTAGTAAAAAAAGGAAGATCCCGCTCTTCTTTCTGATCTTTTTGATTGAGCAAATTTATATCAAATTCTAACCCCTATCTTATGTATTAAATTTCTGTTATGCCCCATAATAGTCTTCTCGATTACGAAAGCATCTGGCAAGAGCTGGAATGTCCTTTTGCTGCCGCCCATGGTGTTTCTAGACAGTAGAAAGTTCAAATACTCTGTCCTTGATAAGTATAGAAAAGATCGCCGGCTTCTGCTTGTCGGCCGTTGTCATGGAAAATGGTTATTAAAACTTGCTTTAAATAGTTTCGAACGACTTTCCACTCAAGTGCTCGCAATGTGATTTTCTGTAATTCGAAATATCAAAAATTTCACATCTAAAAAGATATCGTTTTTGTCGGGCAGCAGAGTTTAAACAAAAAAGTCATCAAATACGGAATATA
>JABUQX010081964.1:0-2500 GCA_015478945.1 Trachelipus rathkii
GTTGATCCTTTGATTATTTAAGAAAGTGCCGTTAATATGCTATAGCTACCGGAAAGGTTTGAGCCGATAAAAAAAAAATAAGGAAAAGAACCAATTAATTTTGTGTTTAGAAATCCTGACGATGAACGAAGTCATAAAAATGAGAAAACCCAAAACCGAAGAGTAAATTAGGAGAAAATTGAAAAATATTGGAAGTTGAAATTTTGACGACGAATACTTGTATTTATAAAATGTCATTGTGGTACTAGTCTAATATTTAAAATTTTCGCCTTTTACTGTCATTAGTGTTCTGGTCTTCCTTTATCTTTCTTATGCATGTATTTTTAATTCTCAGAAGCTTGGGTGAATAGAGATATGAATATCGATAAACCCTCGCTCACGAAGGTTTATAAGGCTATCCATCTCTCTTAAACAGCCAGGATCACCAAAATATGGACTAAAAATGTTAAAAAGTAATTAAATGCAAAGCTTGTAAGCCCTAGCATGTGTGCCTAATATCATGTACACCTGTGTGTAAGGGAAGCGGACATATTACTTCCCATATATACTTATGTAAACTCCTTTAAACCCTTTCAACTTGTTACCAACCGAACTATTATATAAAAATCTGTTAGAGAAGCCATCCCCAAAAGGGAAGGAGCGAGATTTTGAATGGAAGGTGCGATGGCATTTTGAATGCCCAGCATCGAGGGACTTGGCCTCGATAACGCGCCAGAGGAGGAAGTGGTTGCGTCCACTCCTCCCTTATTACCTGATTATTAACAACCATGTATAAATTATACAATCCTAATTAACAATCATTTATTATTGGTCTTATTGTCAAATGAAACACATTATGAAATATCTACCAACGCGGAGTGCCCAGTTTTCGAAATCCGCTGTATGAAGCAGTTACAATCTTCTGTGGACTCATCAATTTTAAAATGTAGACTGTGTTTGCTCCACGATATTTCAACTTATTGAAATACTAATTAGACAAACATTATTGTGGAATCATTTTTCTTAAATCAAAGTATATTTTTGCCTTTATTACATTCCAATTATTATTGTGGACATGCCAAACATTTCACTTTGCAATGTAATAAACATATGAAGCAGCATCAATTTTCACTAATAAACTCCATTAAAATTAAATATTTAATTTGGAATGAGTTATGGATCAGCGGCCCATATATATACATATATATATATATATATTATATATTATATTATATAGTATATATATACATATATAATGTATATAAATATATATATATATATATTATATAATATATATATATATATTATATATATATATTATATAGTAATAATATATATTATGTTAAATAAAGAACATAAGTTGGAAGGTAAAGAATTACTGCCTTCTCCGGAAATTGAACCACCGGCATGTTTGCGAAATTGAAGAACAAATGCTCGATTGCTTTAACAACTGAGCACATCCCTTAAAAACCAAAAAAGTTTGAGTTTCTAAGAACAGTTTTCAAGGCAGCAATTCTTTACCTTCCCACTTATTTGTTCTTTATTTAACATCTAAATATAAATGCGATTATTGCAATATTTAACACCCTAAATATTATATAGTATTATATTATATATAATATATATATATATATTTATATATATTATATATTTATATATAATATAATATATATATATATATATATTTTATTATTATTATATATTATAATATATATTATTATATACTGATATATATATATATATATATATATATATTAATATTTTTTGCAGTGAAGGGCGACTGTTGTTATTGAAACTGTCACGTAAAAAACAACTCTCTTTGGGAACTAACACAACTCCCAAGCATTAAACTGCTGCTGGAAAGCACGTCAGAAATGGATGGCAGTGGACCCTAACTCTCCTTGGAGGGCCAGAGACGTGTGGCGGGTCCTCAAACTTTGTGCCTTCTTGGCTCTATTGGCAGAAATTACCTCGTTCGCTCCACATATCAAAAAGTGTCATTCTCCGGAGACCCCTTGGTAGTCTTTAGGGTTCATATCGTTGGAGGGTTATCGGACCCAGGCGGGACCCGAAATCCCATCATGTCTATTTTTGTTGTCAACTTTCCCTGCTGCTGTAGACGGTCCGCGCTCAGGTGTTGGAGCATCGTTTGGCTAGCTTGTTGATGGACATTGCCCCTTGGAAGGTCCGTTTCAATGGCTATGCCGTGAAGTCTACTGAACAGGCTGGGGATAAGGGTCATACTCGAAGTCGTCTCTTGGATGGGAAAGCGAGTTATGACCTGAAGGGGGGAAAAAATTAAAAACTTGAAAAATCAGTGTTGATATTCACGAAGAAAATCAAAAATTTAAAAAAAGAAAACAAAATTACCTAAATTTTAAAAATGTTCAGAAAATAATAAAAAAATATAAAAAATTATCAAAAATTTAATAAATTAAAAGTTGTGGGAAAAAATTCCCAAAAATTTTAATTAAAATAAGAACAAAATTTCATAAAAATTGAGACAATGAATGAAAAAAAA
>JABUQX010081964.1:12500-15000 GCA_015478945.1 Trachelipus rathkii
AAAAAAAAAAAAAAAATTCTCAATATTTATTTTTTTTTTTTTTTTTTTTAATATTATATGTTTAAATCATTCTAAAGAACTTTTTTTATTTATTTCTGAAAATTTTATTATTATTATTATTATTATTATTATTATTATTATTATTATTATTATTATTATTATTATTATTATTATTATTATTATTATTATTATATTATTATAATTATTTTGATTATATATGGATTTTGGAGGCGAAGTAAAAATTATTATTATTATTATTATTATTTATTATTATTATTATTTTTATTTATATTATTATTAATAGATATTATTATTTTGAATTTTGGATTTCAATGATTTTATTAAAGCTCCGTGTTGTTGCAATAATTCAATTAAATTTATTAAGGTGCATTCTACAGAAGTAGAATGAGTATATATATATATATATAGGGGTATATTATATATATATATATATGAGAAGTGAGTATATATATATTAGGTATAGAGTAGTAAGAGTATAAAGTTAAATAATAAGGAGAGTATAACTGTTGAAAGGGAGAGAGGATATATAATATAGTATATATATAGGGAGGTGATATATATATATATATATAATATTATTTATATATTAGATATATATATATATAGTTATTTTTTATGACAAAAAAAATTTTGATTTTTTTTTTTTTTTTTTTTTTTTTTTTAATATTGCTACTGATAATTGATTCCACAATGAATTAAGGGGTAAGCGGACATGATTCAAACGAAAAGTTTCGAAATATTTTAAAATAATTTTTTAAAATCACAATTTATGTTAAATATTTTTTTCAACAAATGAAATATCTCGAAAAAGTACAACACTTGACAGAAAAAACCCAATACCTATTTGGAACTCACGCGTATAAAGGATTATTTTAATTATATATATATATATATATTAATATATATATATATTATAGTATATATATATATATAATATATATATATATATATTATATATATTATATATATAATATATATATCTATTATATATATATATATATATATATATTAAGGGCTCGAGCCAACGGGGGACAGAGGGGGGTATGTTTTTCATACCCTGTATGGTAGAGGGGGAGGAACCCCGCGACACCCAAATAATAAAGAGAGGGGGTTCCGAAGACCCTCCCCATGGAGGGGGGGGGGAAATAGTCCTACCATGTCGTTCTCCGTAAGACCGAGTGACCCCGATCTCCTGCCATCTTTACGGTAATACCTTGGGTTTTTCCTTTAGTTTGGAAAAACACCCAAAAAAACAAAAACAGAAATATTACTAAAAATTACTTTTTTAAAAAATTATTAAAATATTTCGAACTTTTGAGTCATGTCGTTACAACTTAAATTCATTGTTAGTATCAAATACCTAGCGATATATTTAAAAAAAAAAAAAAAAAAAAAAAAATGACGGAGTCGTAAAACGGAATAAGGTCCTATATATATATTTGGAATCAATGTCCGTTAATCACTTAAATTGATTGTTTAGGTATCAATATACAAGAAATTATATATTAAAAAAAAAATAAAACTTGACGCAGTCGTAAAAGTATATATATTATACTATATATATATATATATATATTATATTTATATAATAGTAATATAATATATATATATATTATAATATATTAATTATATAATATATATTATATATATATATATATATATATTATAACATATAATAATATATATTTATATAAATATATATATATATCATATATATATATATATATACAATATATATATTATATAATATTATATATATATCATATATATACACTATTAATTATATATATATATATAATATTTATATATATATATATATATTATATATATATATATATATATATATATATATATATAAGTACTATATATATATATATATATATATATATGATATATATATTATAGTATATATATATAATAGATATATAATATATATATATATATATATATATAGTATATATATATTATATATATATACTAGTATATATATACAGAGGTGGGCATCGTAACTCAAAAAGTAATTCCGTTATCGTTACTCCGTTACCCGGAAAAAAGTAGTTGCGTTTTCGTTATTCCGTTTCTTTGAAAAGAAAAGTAACGAAGTGCCGTTACAGACCGTTACTCCGTTACTTTTAGATTTTCAATATGACATAATTACGGTATCATAGGCAATTTTATTTGTTTGTGTATATTAAATTTTAAACATTATCCATTATTATTAAAAACAATAACCCTCATGTTAAGGACCCTACGCACTCAAAACTTAAGTCAATTTGCATCCACCAACGATATAATTGACCCAGCCACCTTCCTGCCATCCACAACTTTCCCTAACACACCCTGCATCAATCCGTCCTTTTTCATGCCAACATGTATACTAAATATTTAAACCCAGACACCTGTTCCAGCTCTCACGCATCTAGCATAACTTCCCACCGGAGGTCTGTCCTCACTCAACAACCATAACCTTCAACTCTTA
>JABUQX010081965.1:0-2500 GCA_015478945.1 Trachelipus rathkii
TATATATAAGATATATTGCAGGCGCTGTGAATAGGTATAGTATATATAATTTATATATATTAGAGGTAATATATTAGGTAGTAAGTAGTGAGCTGCGTTATATAGTAGTATATAACATATACGGATGTCAGGATCCGCCGGTGCAGATCGGGCGATGGGCGAGTGAGATGTAGAAGCGGAGAAGAGCATAGTTAGTTAGCCTGGAGGCGGCAGGCGCTGGCGAAGTGAGGAGCCAGAGTGGCTGCCGGCCATCGTTTGAGCGGGGGCGTTGCCGTAGTAATATCAGTAGGTAGTAAGATCTATAGGTAGTATACTGTGTTATGATATGATATAGTATCATAGATATAGGTCATACTATAGTATAGTAGTATATTATATATTTATATATATAGTACTATAGTGTTATAATAGGTATGTAATCAGTATCTAGTATACTAATAGATAGTATATATAATAATAGTATAAACTATATACGTATAGATATATAAACTAGGTATAAGGCTTATATATCTAATATATATATTATATATATACTATATTAGGCACGGTATAGCTATGACAGGAAATGAATACCGGATATTTATTATGATAATAAATTATACTATAGTATAGTATATTATATAGTATAAATATATATAATATAATATACTATATGTTATCTGCAACTGCTTTGTGTTTAATATGTTATTGTTATGTATGCTTGATAAAAAATTTTAGAAGTGAAACAACTGGTATACCAGTGTACTGTTCCCACCCATTTTAAGACTAGAGTATTATTATAATCGTTACTATTTTTGTAATTTTCGTTATTACTATTATTGATAATTACTAATTTAGATTTTAATTATGTATATGTATATTATATGTACTATATGCAAATTTTTACAAGCAATTTTATACATATCTTGCATAGCATACATATTGTGTAGTAATCGTGAGTAGTGACTGAAGTAATATAGGTACATAATATATGATCATATATAAAGTATAGATAGATATAGAATTTCTGCTTTTGAAATTTAATACATAGTATATAAATACTGTAACTATATACAGATATATTCTTTTATATATATATATATATATATATACGTATATATAATATAACTGTTATACTTATGACCTGAGTTTTGTGTTTCTGTGAATATATAATGAATATAGTTGTAAGCCAAAGGAGAACTCAGCGTGACAGAGATAATATAGAAGGGTATGTTGGGGTTTAAAAGTTTTTTAAGAAAATCAGTTCGCTGCCTGTGAACCGAAACATCATCCGGGAAGGACGGTGGGAACCTAACAGAAGGAAAATCGTTCGAGAAGGTAAGATCGACATAGAGGAAGGAAAGGTTAAGAAATTTGGAAAGAAAGAAAATAGAAATCGCAGGCGCGAAGAGGTTTAAGTTGAAGTTTAAACTTAATATTTCGTTTTAAATTAGAAAATGCTGTTGTAAAAGCCGAAATATTTGTGTCAATGGTTCATGTAGTTTAGGGTAATAGAATTTGGGACCCTTGATACTTAAAGTCGCGAATTGTGTCAGAAGATGAAGTGCTCAATTTCGGTGTTGTTCTGCGCGAGCATTAATAGAAGAAATATCACGGTTTGCCCATTATCACCACTGAAGCGTTTTGAGTCAAGGAGCGCTATCGTTTAAGCGGAAAATAGAGAATATCTCTTGGGCAATTGAGAAAAAGAGGATGGAAGGGATTGTTATCTGAAATGGCAGATGCCGAGTCGAAGTCGTTTGAATGGGTATTATTCGCATTGAGATAGTGATCGATTCGGACAATACAAATAAGGAAAAAAACGTGATGTAGTTTAACTTTGCGGTTATAGAATAATGTGAAGTGTAACATGAGATCGTTATATTAATTAACGGTGTACAGTATTCGTTGCTCCTTGTTTTTGATTTAAACAGCTGGTCTTAGTGATAGCCGAGAATTAACTAAAGGTAGCTAGAACATTTTAATCACGTTAGATGTTGCTGAAGAAGTGTCTGTTAACAGAAATTTTATGCATACGTGAGTGTTTTTTCCGAAATAGTTGACATATGTCTAATGAGAAATTGTAGGTTGTTGACCTCTAGTGTACCTGGGACATCAGTACGATGGTGTCTGTCTATATGGATTATTAACATTGGTGAATATGTGTTGCCCGTATTCCTTGTGTCGCCGAGTCTGGAAGTGATTGTATCATTGCGACATTTATGACTAGAATTATAGTTGCCTCCTCTGTTTACTGCTAATTGACGTGTCCTCCTTGATTATTGCCAGTGTGGATTGTATGTGTTGTTCGTATGCGCTTCTGTCCTTGGTGTCGCCGAATTAAGTATTTAATAATGCGTATATATTTTTTTTTAGATATAAATTATAAAGTTATGTTAATTATTGATTATAATAGGTTTCGATTAGAAGGGAGTTGTTGTAATAAACAAAATGAGAATAGGAAACGCTTAGATTATATAATTGAGAGAAACAAATATAATTCGAAGCATTTATTGATTAA
>JABUQX010081965.1:15000-39963 GCA_015478945.1 Trachelipus rathkii
AGTTACTCCAGCTATACAAGGGTTTCATCCTCCCTTGTATGGAGTACTGCTCTCATATCGGGGACTCTGGTTTCACACGGCTTTTCGATAAGGTCCAGGTCAAAGGCCAAAGGCTTATAAACACCCTGTACTGGTTACTTGACCCTCTATCTTTTTGCGGCGTGATGTCGGTGCTTTATCCCTTTCTAGGTACCGTAGCTGCAAGTGCTCGAGGGAACTTTCCACTCGCGTACCACCACCTTTCGACGCCCTCGTAGCACAAGGGGTGCTGTGTCGGCACATGAGTTTTGTGTTGATATCAGACTAGTTCGCTGAGGTGCTTCCTTCTTTCCTGCCACCTCTGTTCTGTGGAATTCTCTTCCATCTTCTGTGTTTCCTACTCAATTTAATCTCCCTCACTTTAAAGCCTGCGTCTGTGCTCATCTGCGTAATTTGCGTTAGATGAATATTTGAGACGTTCAACACCCCCTCCATGAATAGGGCTCTGCCCGTGAGCAGCAGTGTCAAGTTTAAAAAATCTCGGTAACTTTGTTGAAGAGGGCACTTACGGGGTTGGAAGTGTGGGTGCCTTGGGTGGGACAGCAGGTGGTTCTGGATCTTCCACAAGGGGCGTCACTGGCCTACCCTACAGGGTGGGGTCAGTTATGTGGGTCTCTGAACTATAACCTATTCTGGAGAAGGATTACCCACTTACCTATAAATCTCACTCACACCAGACATACCTGTTTTTTTTACTTTTATATCTCATTTTGCTTTTTATTGTTTAGTGCTCATCCATGGTGGCTTCTTACTGTCTCTATATTCTTAATGTCTTAATTACCATCTGTCAGGTTCCCAGCCTGACCCTACCGCGGTCCCTACTACTTCTAGACCAGGTACCTATGCTTTACTTCCTTCTCCTACACCTGAGGGTCCTTTGCATAATTTCAGCGATTCGTCGACTAGCAAACCCCAAACACCCCAGGTGCCCCAACGGTCCGGGCAATCCCGCAAAGGTGCCCCCCGTCACAGTCGTTCTCATTCCATATGCTGCACCCCCTCCAGGAATGTCAGCAGACACATCATTCCCGATATATCACATACTGCGATCCACTACCTCCAAAGCTCTTACTGAGCACAGAACCATTTTTCTCAGCGATGCACTTGAAAAAGTTTTAGGAGTTGAAGACCCTCCAGTCACATTAATGAGAAATGGATCCATTCTCGTACAAGCTGCTAACCGAAACCAAAGTTCCATTTTGTCAAACAAAGATATTGCTGTCATTTTAAGAAATCTCCAGCAGAAAAGATTTTCTGTTACAAACATTTATAGATTTCCCCCTCGCCGGGAAACTCCTGACAAACCAAATCCTCGTTTGTTGCTGACCTTTAATACCCCTCATCCACCAACAAAGGTGAAAATAAGGTTCACAAGTCACAGTGTTTGCACTTTTATCCCTCGATACAAACGTTGCTTCAAATGTTTGGTCATCCCCGAAAATTCTGTAGGGGACCGAATGACATATGCCCAATCTGCGGAGAATATTTCACACTCTCTGTGAAAATGCCCCTAACTGCAGAAACTGTGGAGGACCCCACAGTGCTTCTTCCTTTAAATGCCCGTCTTACCTGTTTGAACAGGAAGTTTTTGGAGTTATGTACCATACAAAAATATCAGTCAAATCAAAGTCAATCTTACGACAAAATTACAGCTGCCACCACGCCTCCACGTGTTAATCCGCCAACACAACCCCATCCTAACAGAACTCCTCTCCTAAATTCCAATGAAACTCAGGCAGTTACTGCAACCTGTCTGCCTGTATTGCCCACACTACCAACTTCTCAAATAGTACAAAAGCAGCCCTTGATTCAATCTCCCGCCCAAAAAGCCATCAACAACCCTATCCCGAGTACTGGCTCTCAACAAACCAGCAATGAAACTAAACTGGTTCATCCAGTACAAAATTTGGAAAACATTTCCTGCCAAGACACACTATCCCATACTTACCAAATAGGTTCACCAAACTTATGCAAGAGGACGGTTTCTTTGTCCCTTAATTCGCCTCCCACTATTACTCAAATCCCTGGAAAATTCCAAACACACAGAAAAGAATAGTTGCCAAGCTAAAGATTATTCGTTAAAATATAGAGCATCCGAATTTTTAAACAGAAACACAGCAACCTCAGACGTAAAAAATACAACTCAGAAGAGACCTCGCCAGAGACAAAAGCAATGGCTTCAACAGATTGTACTCAAACAATCACAGCTGTTGAACAACCCACCAATCAACCTTCTAATAGTCTGCAAGATAATTCTAGCTCTTCTGAATCTTCCTATAACTCTTCTCCCGAATTTCCTATATCAGCACTCTCTAAGGGATTCTATACCCTAGAAGATGAACTGGATAATAGCTCCCAAATGGAGCTTGATGTGATGACCCATTCTCTTTCTAATGCTTCCTGCACTTCCGAGAAAAGTGAATGGAAAACTGTCCAACGTAAACGTCGCAAACGCTCTAAGCGTTATGGGTGTGTTGGAGCATGAAGAGTGACCCAGAACTCTCCAATCAAACTGTCCAATCTCCCAAAATCAGTCGCAAGATGAAAAACTGGCAATATCTACAATATCGGACCTTGTCAATTCAACAAATCCTATATAAGAAACCCAATTTAGCCTATCGTTTATCCCTATTGAATATGAAAAAGAGCATCAATCCAAACCAAAGATTGTTGAAAGATGATTCTAAGTTTCAATCTGTTGGCATCGTTTATTATTTTCAAGAGAAATTTAAATAATTCAGACAAAAGACAACCTTACTTTCTTTCGAAAAGGACAGAATCGATAGCCCATATCGCTTCCATCTGTTTTTATTTTTTTTATGCACTAGATAATTTTTCTTGTTCGCCTATACACTATGCTATGCTTGAGCTCTCCCCAAATGCTATGATAAAATTAACTCTGGAGTGTACTTCAATTTAGGCTATTGTTACTCCGATTTAGAATCCATAACCTTCGTCCTCCGCTGTCTGAACACAAGAACATCATCAATGAAAACAAAAAATAAAGAGGTAGTCCCATAATTTTTGATTTAAGAGCATCTATGAATATTTTTTAAAGTCAATTGTTTTGTGTAACCTGAAGGATTTGAATCCAATCAGAACAGTTTGCCATTGGCGTTAATGCAATGGAATTGGCATGCACTGTAATCTTGAAAATTTGCATATTTAACATGAACTTCAACAAGATTGTCCAATAAATATACCTTTATTTCAAGAGTTATTATTAACCACAAAGGACTTCCTTTTAATTTTATTTCAAAATTTAACTTTGTTAGATTAGGATATTTATATAATTAAACTATAATATTACTTTATATTAATTCTTGCACATATATATTTTTATAAAAACTACAGCATAAATTTTAAAAACAATATTAACAAATAGCTATTAGAATTATCGTATTATCACATCAATACAATATAATTTTGTTTCGTTTATCAATATTTTTAGTTTATTAATGTTTTATATCTGAAAAAATCTTATGTAATATATAAGGAAAATTTATTCATCATTAAAACTCGTATGTTTATAACATCATTTCCACAGTACATTGCTGGAAAGATGAAGTAGAAATGCGGGAAACACTCACAAAAATTTCAGCAAAGTCGATTTCTTCGTGAATTTCTTTAATTTTATTTAAATACACCTCTCATATTCATTACAATTTTGAATTATTATAAATGAAATCAAATCTTATAAGCTTATCTAATTTTATATCAAATGAATTTTTCAAAAATATTATCCAGCTTTCTATAAATTAATTTATCAAATAAATTAATTAATTAATAAAATTCAAAATAAAAATAAAAATAATATAGCTAATATTTGAAACTGAAATAATATAAAAAATCTAAATTTTTTTTAATTGAAATGAAATTAAATTCTATATCTTTATATTGTAATTTTTCTAAATATTCAATAACTTCTCATTTAATTGGTTATTTCCATTATTTAATTACGACTTATTGTGATTAGATTATATATAAAAAGCAGTGCAGTGACATCATATTTTGGTAAGTGCAGGTTTTTCGTTTCCAGTTTTCATTTGCCAATTCACAAATTCAAATATTTGATATAGAAGGTCTTATTTTTATTTATACCATCCAATCTTAATTTAGCTTTTTCAGTTTACGAATTTTTATAATTTTTGATTATATTTGATTCCAATAACTTTATTTAATTAACACTCACAATAATTATGAATTTATATAATTTAAGTAATGGCGAATTCAAACATTTTGTTAAAAATATAAAACGTACAAATTTGGCAAATACATGGAGAAAGTGCTGCTTTAATGTTTAAATAAAAATTGAGAGTATGTATGTATGTGAGCATGTGTTTGTGATGTAGGCAAGTATTTGGAAAACTAAATTGGTCTAAAATCCTGTGAATTAAATTAAACTTCATTTATTTTTATTTTTAGCTTTAACTTTTTTTTCTTTTTACCAACAAATCAATATATCAGTTTACATGTCATATGACAAGTGCATCTATCTTTTAATCTAATTTGTCGGTCCTACCAAACAGTACATTTATTCACAGGATTCATGTAGGTTCCAGAATCACAGCTAAAATCTTTAGCAAAATCTTCTGAATTTGTAAGAGGTCCAACAACTCTAAATCTACCGGGCGAGTGCACGTTGGTTAATATTAGCGCCCTAAGAGATTCCAGGCGATATTTATTACAATAAAGCTGAGCGTCGGATATCCAGAAAAGCTGATTTTGTGTGAAATTCATTCCTGGGAGTCTATCTTCTTTCCCGTTTTTTTCAACCCACCTTCTATAAGCATTATAAGCAACTTTAATACCGCCATTGTCTGCTATGTTTTCTCCTTGTGCATTGACACCATTCAGCTGTGAAGGAAAAAGGGAAAGGAACAAAAATCAATGTACTTTTCATATATATATATATATATATATATATATAATATATATATATATCTGTAGTATATATATATATATATATATATATATATATAAATATTTATAATAATATATGATAATATTATAATATAGTATATATATAATAATATAATATATATATAATATATATGTTATTTTATTATATATTATCCATATAAGTAGTATATATAGTATAGTATATATATATATATATATGATATATAATATGGACATAATTTAAATATATATATATAAAATATATAGAGAATATAGTATAATAGTAATATATATATATATATATAAGATATATTAAGATATATATAAATATATATATGATATTTATATTATATAATATATTATATATATATATAAACCCCATATATAGTACTATATATGATATATATATATATATATAGTATATATATATAGTAATATAGTATATATATAATTATATTTATAGTAGATATATATAATTCAAAATGTTTTAAATATAATGGAGATAAAATTGAAGAACTTTCGTGTTTTATGCCGAGAGTAGTAGATTAGTAGAGAGATACTACTACTATAACTACTACTACTTACTACTACTACTAGCTACTACTACTACTGATTACGTACAACTAAAGAATAAATAATTAATAATAATAATAATAATAATAATATAATAGATGAATAATAATAAATAATTAATAATAAAAATAATAATAATAATAATAATAATAATAATAATAATAATAATAATAATAATAATAATAATAATAATAATAATAATAATAATAATAATAATAATAATAAATCAGGTATTCAAGTATTTCTTTAAAAAATTTCAACATGAATGGTTTCACTGCTTTATATTTTAATTTTTAATTTTATATAAATATTTAAATAGAAATAATTCTCCTAAGTTGAATGAAATAAATAGTTACGTAAGCCAAACTGCCTAATAAAATAACAAAAACTGTTTCTTCTTCTTCTTCTTCTTCTTCTTCTACTTTTCTTCTTCTTCTTCTTCTTCTCTTCATTCGTTCTTCTTCTTCTTCTTCTTCTTCTTCTTCTTCTTCTTCTTTTTCTTTTTCTTTTTCTTTTTCTTTTTTCTTTTTCTTTTTCTTTTTCTTTTTCTTCTTCTTCTTCTTCTTCTTCTTCTTCTTCTTACTTCTTCTTCTTCTTCTTCTTCTATTTCTTCTTCTTCTTCTTCTTCTTCTTCTTCTTCTTCTTCTTCTTCTTCTTCTTCTTTCTTTCTTCTTTCTCTTCTTCTTTCTTCTTCCTTCTTCTTCTTCTTCTACTGTCCAGGTTTATATTATTAATTTAGTGATTATTATTATTTGTATTAAATTCCTATTCATTCTTCTTCTTCTTCTTCTATTCTTCTTTCCTTGTCTTTTTTCTTTCCCTTCTTCTTCTTCTTCATTTCTCTCTTATTATTGCATTCTTCTTTCTTCTTTTCTTCTTATTCTTGTTCTAGTGTCTTCAATCTTCCTCTTTTAACAACTTTTCTTCTTGCCTTCTTCTTCTTCCTTCTTTTCTCTTTTCTTTATCTTTCTTTCTTCTTGTTCTTCTTTTTCTATCTTGTTCTTGTTTTTTCTTCTTCTTCTTCTTTTCTTCTTGCTTCTTCCTTCTTCTTCTCTTTTCTTTCTGCTCTTTTCTTCTGTCTTCTTGTCTTCTTTCTTCTTTGATTCCGTTTCTTCTTCCTTCTTCTTTTTTCTTCTTTTCTCTTCTTCTTCTTCTTCTTTTTTCTTTTTTCTTTTTCTTCTTCCTCTTCTTCTCTTTTCTCTTCTTCCTCTTCCTATTTCCTTCTTCCCTTTTTTCTTCTCTTTCTGTTCTTGCCTTTTACTTTTGCTTTTGCTGTCTTCTTCTTCTTCTTCTTTCTTGCTCTCTTTTTTCTTCCAGGGCTTTCTTTCTATCTGCTGTAGTCTCTTTCTTTCTTTCTTATTCTGTCTCTTCTGCGTCATTTTCTCGTCTTTCCTATGCACGACGTCTTATTCTTGGTCCAATCTTATTTCTATACTGTTTCTTCTCTTCTGTTTTTTTTTTTTTCACTTTAAAGCGTTGTTTTCATTGCGCTTCTTCTGTTCCCGTTCTCGCCTTTTTGCTCGCTTGGTTGTTTTTGCCTTGTAGTTTTTCTCTGGTCTGTACCAGTTTTCCCGTTCTTCTTTTGTTCGCCTCGTCGAGTGTGTCTTTGTGTTTCCTGTTTTCGCATTCGTTTCTTTCTTCATCATCGTATTGACACATATGAAAAATCATCAATAATAGAAAGTCTTTTTCCTTATAGTAAACGATGCTCTGGTTGGCAGAGGTCTCTAAATCACTCAGCACCACCGAGTCGAGTTATGAACTCACCACAGAGAACAGTCACTACACCACCTCTTTCAGGATAGAGACACCAAGCAAAAAATACCACATCACCTACATGGCCAACCCAGTCTCTAATTGCAGATATCAGAGGGGACTAACAGCCAAATAAAACCTTAGAGCCAGTCACGTTTTAAACGTTCGCGCCGATATAGATCCAATGATATGGAAGCATACTGGAAAAAGGAACCGAACTAAGTTCTGTTCAGTGCGTTTCGTTACATTCTCTGGATTCATTCCTTGCTGTGTGCGCTATCTGATCACTCAAAGGCAACATTGCAGACGAGAGCAATAGCTCACCAGGAACTTCGAGAGATGGATAAAGAGTGAACTGCCATAGTCGCAAGGGAGCCGACTGGCCTGATATTTTTTAGTTACCCCGGTTGACGGGTAAGGTCTGTGCTCTGTCTACTGCTTTTGTTCGTCGGGGGTTGCGCGCCGCGCGCCGGAACCGCCACCAATTGAATCACTAATCGATACAGCAAGGGTACGAGCGAACCTATTCTTCTGACTGGTAGGCTTTCTTCCACTGTCACCTGGCCAGCGTCGTTTACATTCATTCTCTGTTGTTCCCCTTTCCTCTTCTTTTCCCTTTCTTTCCCTTGCTTCTCTTCCGCCCCCCGCCACATCGCCCACGCCGATCAGCCACTCGACTGCGCGGCTTCTCCTTTTTCCTTGTTCCAGGCACCATATACCCACTCCCCCTCCCTCCTCTCCTTTCTTCTTCCCTTGCCCCCCCCTCCGTTCTTTTGCCACTCTCCGTTTCTTCCTCCCTTCCCCCCCCCTTTTTTTCTTTCCGGCCCCTCTCTTTCCCTCCCCCCCCTTCCTCCTCCCTTTCTCTTTCCTTCCCCTTCCTTTCTTCCTTCCCCGCTAAGTCCCCTTCCTCGTCCCCCCTTGACATTTGTTTACCGCCCCTTCTGCTTTCCCTTCTTTCTTTCTTGCCTCCTTCTCCCTCTCCCCCCTCCCTGCTCTTCCCGAAGCCTCCGTCGTCTGCTCTATCCTCTTCCCCCCTCATTGCCTGTCTCTCTGTCCCTTTCCCCCCTCTCCTACCTCCTCACATTCTCTCCAACCCCGCCCCCCCCCCCTTCCCTTCTTCCCCCCCCCCGCTTCCCTTCTTCTTCCTCCTCTTCTTCTTCTTCCCCCTCTTCCTTCGCTCCTCTCCCTGCTGCTCCCCTTCCCTCCTTCCTCCTTCCTACCTCCTCCCTTCCCCTTCTCCTCCCCCTCTTCCCCCCTTTCTCACCCTGCCTTCTCCCCTTCCCTCTGTTCTTCTCCCTCCTCTTCTTCTTTGTTGCCGCCTCCCCCCCCTTCTTCGCTTCCTTCCTTGCCCCGCCTTGCTTCCCTTCTCCTTTCCTTCCCCCCCCCCCCCGTCCCCCCCCTTCTCTTTTCTCCCTACTGTACTTCTTCTCCTCCTCCCCTGGGCGGATCCCATCGCCAGCTATCACCATCGCCACAACGATATGAATTCCACGCATCGGCCCTCTCTCTTTCTTGTCGGCCCCTTTTCTTCACCCCGCTTCGCCCCCTTTCCCCCCTTCCCCCCCCCCCTCCCCCTCTCCCTTCCCTCTCCCCCCCCCGCTGTTTTCCCTTTTCCTGATTGCCCGGAATACACCGTTTTCTCTTGCGACACCGCACCTCTAATCGTGACCTTTTCTTTTCCCCAATGGGAAATCAGTAGAGTACACTCGGCTACTTCTTTATCTTCCGGCCTTCTGGCACTGCGATACAATCGTGCTAACCGTTCCCCTCTCCCCCTGCCTTCACTCTCTTCCCGCCTTCCTCATTACGTGTCAGCTAAGACTGGGGTACATCAAGCCGGGATCCCGACTTATACTCCTGGATCGTCCCTTCCTATCAAACGTTCCGGACAAAGCTCGCATATCTCCTTCACTCTCTCTCTCACTACCGCCCTCTCTCCCCCCTCTCTCTTCGCCCCTACGTGCTGCCATACCTGCTCGTCTCACAAGATCCCACCCGCTTCTCTGTATATATGACTACAATCTCTGTCACGCACTGCCCACGAGCGCGCACGCGTGCATTCCTTATGTCTCTTCCCCCTGCCTGTGCACCTTTCCTCTTCCCTCCCCTTCGTTCCATCGTGATACTGAATTCAGGGTGCGATGTTCCTTACCCTTCCGTTGCCCCCGCGACTTCTTCTTGCTTCCTTAAAACTTCTTCTTCCCGCTCCCTTGGCCCGTCCTGTCCTTTCTAGGTCTATATCGCACAACATTTCTGTTCAGACGTCATACCACGCCTTAACACCTTGCTATCATCATATTTTAAAGACTTCTTCCCTTCCTCTTTTCCTCCTACCTGTCCCTCCTTTCTGCCTCCCTTCTTGCTCCTGCCGCTTCCCCTCTCACCCCCCTTTCCCCACTCTTCCCCCCCCCTCTTTCCTCTCTCCTCCTTCTTTCTTCTTCTTCCTCTCCCTTCCCTCCCCCTCCCTCTCTCCCCTCTCTCTCTGCTTTCCTTCTCCCCTCTTTTCCTTCCTCTCTTTTCCCCTCCTTTTCCTCATCTGCTTCTCTCTCTCTATTTTGCCTTTCCCTCTCTTCTTTATCGCCCTTCCTGCCCCCTTCCACCCCTTCTTCCTCTTCCTTCTTTTCCCCCTCTTTCTCCTCCTTCCTTCCCTCCTCCCCGTCTCCTCTTCTTTCCTTCTTGTCGTCCGCTCTTTCTCCTTCCCCCCCTTCCTCTCCCCCTTTCCCCCTCTCTACTTTCCTTCTCACTTCACTTAACAATGCCATTCTCCCATTCATCTTTCACTCCTCTCTTCCCTTCTTCTTTTCCTCTTTCCCTCTCTTCTCCTTGCTGTCTCTCCCCCCCCTCTGTCCTTCTCTGATTCCCTCCCGCCCCCGCCCCGCGTCCCTCCCTCCTTCTTTCCCTCTCCTTCTTCTGCCTCCTTACCCCCCTGCCCCCTGCCCCCTCCCCCATCTCCTTTCTTTCCTTTCCTTCCCCCCCCTCTCTTCCCCTGACTCTCTTCTTCCCTCTGCTCCTCTCTTTCTTCTGTCCCTCTCCTCTTCGCCCCCCCCCCCCCCTCCTTTGTCGCCGCAGCGGCTTTTCTCTAGGCTCAATCTTGACCTCTTCTTTTCTTCCTGCTCCCTGCTCCTCATTCGTTGCCAAAATCAATTCCATCCTTTCTTATCCCCCCCCCCTCCCCAAACCTTCCAATCATGCCCTTAAGTGTGAGCCCGTCGCTGTCCCTCTTCGTGCTTTCTCCGCCCGTTCTTCTGTCTCTTCTTCCCCTTCCCTTCTCCTTCTCTTCGCCCCCCCTTCTTCCCTGCTCCTTCCCTCCCTTCCTCTCCTGCCCTCCTCCTGTCTCCCCTTGCTTCTCTTCGTACCTTCTCTCCCTCCCCTTCTTCTTCCCCCTCCCCCTTTTTCTCTCCCTTTTGCCCGCCCTCCCCTCCCTCTCTCCCGTTCTCCCTCTTCCTTCTCCTTTCCTTCCCCCTCCCCTTCCCTGCTCCTTTGTTCTCTATGGTCCGCGCTCGTTCCACTTGCTCTCCCTGTCCTCCTCTTTCCCCTCTTCCCCCTTTCCCCTCCCTTTTGCCCCTTTTCTCCTCCCCTCCTGCCTCAATTCTTCCCCCCCTCCCCTTCTCTCCTTGTCCCCAATGCCATTCTCTGGTCTCTTCCCTTTCCTCCCCTCTCCCCTTCCTCCCCCTCTTCCCCCTTCCTGCTTCCTCCTCTCCCTTCTGTTCCTCCTCACGTCTTTCCCCCCCCCTTCCTTCCCTTCCTCTTCTTTCCTTCTCTTCCTTCGCGTTTCCTTCCCTTCCCTTTGCTCTTCCCCCCCCCTTTTCTCCCCTCCCTTCTTTCCCCCCCTCTTCTCCTTTCCCCTTTTTCCCCTCTCCTTCCTCCTTTCCCCCCTTTTCCCGCCCCTTTCCCTCCTTCCCCTTCGTCTTCACCCCTTCCCCTGCCCCTCCTTCTTCCTTCTTCCTCTCCCCTTCCCCCTTCCCCTCTTCTTCCTTTCCTCCCTCCCTCTTCTCCCCTTCTCTCCTCCCCCTTCCCTCTTCTCCCTTCCTCCTCTCCTCCTTCCCTCTTTTCCCCCCCTCTTCATTCTCTCTCTTCTTCTCCCCCCTTTCTTCCTCTCCCCCTCCTCTTCCCCCCCCCCCTTCTTCTTCTTCCCTTCTGCCTCTCTCCTGCATCTTCTCCGCCCCCTTCTCCTCTCTCCCCCGCCTCTTCCTTCGCGCCCCGCTTTTCCCCTTTCCCCTTTCTCCTTCCCTTCCCTTTCTCTCTTCCTTCTTCCTTCATTTCCCCCCCCCCTCTCCTCCCTTCGCTTCCTTCCCCTGTCCCTTCTCTTCTTCCTTTCTTCCCCCCGTCTCTTCGCCCCCTCCTCCTGTTTCCTCCTTTCTTTTCCCTTTCTTTGCTCTCCCCTCCTCCTTTTCTTTCTTCCTTCCCCTTCTCTCTCTCCGCGCCCCCCTTCCCGTCCTCCATCAGCCCCCCTCCCCCTTCTCATTCCTCTCCCTTCCGCCCCCCTTCCCCCCCGCCCCTTTCCCCTCTTCTTCCCTGTTCGCTTCGTCCCTCTCTCTCTCTCTCCTCCGCTTCCTCCCTTTCTCTCTTTCTCTTTCTTCTCTTCCCCCTCCTTTTTCCTTCTTTTCCTTCTCTTCCTCCCCTTCTTTCTCTTCCTTCCCTCTCCCTCTTCTCTTCCCTCTTCTGTTCCCCTCTTCTCCCCTTTTCTTTCTCCCTTTTCCCTCCCCTCCCTCTCTGCTTTCACCCCACCCACCTTCCCCCCCCCTAAGGTCTTCTTGACCCCTCTACCTGGCTCCTTCAACCGTCCCTCCCCCCCGCCCCCCCCCCCTCCCTCCTCGCCCTCCCCCCCCCCCCTCCCCTGTCCTTCCCCGCCTCCAGAGTGTTCGCCCCCCCCCCCCTTTCCCTTCCCTTCTTCTCTTCTCCTTCCCCTTCCCTCTCCTCCTCTCTTCCTTCCCTCTTTCCCCTAACCAACCCCCAGTTGTCCTTCACCTCCTTTCTCTCGTTGTTCCTCCCCCCGCCCCCCTTCCCCTCCCCCTTCCTCCTCTCCCCCTTTCCCTTCGCCCCCCCCTCCCCCCTTCTGTCTTCTCTTCCTCTGTTTCCTCTTCTTCTTCCTTTTTCTTCCTTCCCCCTTCCTCTTCCTTCTTCCTTCTCCTTCCCCCTCCCTTTCTCTCCTTCTCTCTTCCCTTTTCCTCCTTTCTTTTCTTCTTCCTCTTTTTTTTCCTCCCCTTCCCTCTCCCCCCTTTCCCCCCCCTTCCCCCTTCCCCCCTCCCTCCTTTCTCCCCCTCCCCCCCCCCGCTATAAATGCCGAACTCTCTCCCCTCTTCCACTTCCCTCCCCCTCCCCCCTCCCCCTTTCTTCCCCCTCTTTCCCTTCTCTTCCCGCCCCCTCCTCCTTTCCACAGATCATCCTTGATAATATACTTTCAGGAGTCTTTTCAATGGTCCTTCCTCACCTTCCCCCTCTCCCTCCCCTTAACGCTTTCCCTTCTTCCCTTCCCTCTTCCTCCCCCCCTTCCCATCCACCGCTCCCCTTCTGCTTGTCCTCTTCCCTTCTCGCGCTTCCCCCTTCCTTCCTGCTCTTTTTATCGCATCTTGCATTTGTGTCCCCTCCTCCTTTCCTTCTTCCCCCCCTCCCCCTTCTGCCCCCCTCAGAGTTTTCTCGCTCCCCCCCCCCCTCCTCCTTCTTCTCTCAATTGTCCCATGGTTTCACTACCTGCGTTCCTTCCCCTTCTCCTTTTCCTTCTTCCCCCCCCCCCCCCTCCCCCCCTTCCCCCCCCGTTCCTTCTTTCCTTCCTTTTTTCCCTTTTCCTCCCCCCTTCCTCTTCCCTTCCCCTCCCCTCCCTTCTTCCCCCCTCTTCCTCTTCTGCCGCTTTTGCCGGTATCTTCTTGCGGTGTTACTATCGTCACCTGCTCCGGCTCAGTCTCTGATTTCTCCTGCTCTTCTTTTCGTCGGTTTCTTTCGGTTTTTTCTCGGCACCTGCCCCCGCCCTTCCTTTCTCTCTTTCCTCCCTTCCCCTCTCTTCCCTCCCTTTCCTTCCCCCCCCCCCTTTCACCCCCCTCTTTCTTCTCGCCCTCTCTGCTTCTCTTCTTCCTTCCTCCCCTCCCTCTTCTTTCCCCCCTTTCCCCCTTCTCTTCCCTTCCTCCTTCTCTCTTCTCTTCTGCCCCTCCCCCCCTCCCCCCTCTCTTCCCCCCTCCCCTTCCCCCCCCCTTGCTTGCTACGCCTCCACTTGATTGCCTTCTTCTTTTTTCCCTCCCTCCCCTCTTTCCCTTCTCCGCCCTTCCCCTCTTCTGCTCTCCCCTCCTTGTCTGTCCTCTGCCCCTTTCCTTTCCCCCGCGCCTTTTCGCCCTTCCTCCCAGCTTCTTCTTCTCTCCTTTCCCCCTCCCCTTTCCCTTCCCCTCTCTGGCTCGGTCTCTAACCTCTCCAGTTTTATCTCCGGCTTCTTGGCTCACTCTCTGACTTCCCCCCCCCCCCCCCCATCTCATCCCTTCTTCTTCCTTCCTCCCTTCCTCGTTCTTCCCTCTTCTTCTCTCCCTTCCCCCCGCCCTCTTGTTTTGCTTTTTTGCCCCCCTCTCCCTTCTTCTTCTTCCTCTCTCTTTCCTCCCTTCTCCCCTCCCCCTCCCTTCTCTCTCCCCCCCGTCTTTCCCCGCTGAGGCCGAGAGACGCTCCGCCTGTCTTTCTTTCTCTGTCTTCTCCTTTTCCCTTCCCCTCTCCCTCTCTCTTCTGTCCCCTGCCTTGCTCCTTCCTGCTATCTTCCCGTGCTCCCTCTCTCATTTTTTGTCTATTCTTCCCCTTCTTCCTTTCTCTTTCTCTCCCCCCCCTTTCTTCTTCTTCTCTCCCCCCCCCTCCCTTCCCCCCCTCTCCCTTCCTCCTCTCCCTCTTCCCCTCCTTCCCTTTCCCCCTCCCCCCCTGCTCGTTCGTCCCCCCCTCCTGCCCCCCCCTGTTCTTCTGGTTCTTCCCCTCGTTCCCTTTCTTCCCCAACCTCTCCCCTTCTTTTCCTCTCCCTCCCCCCTTCTCCCTTCCCTCCCTCCTCTCTTCTCTCTCTCCCTTTCTCCCTTCTTTTTCTCTCCCTTCTTTCTCTCGCTTCCCTTCCCTTTGTCCTCTCCTCGCCGCTTTTTCTCCTCTTCCTTCCTGTTCTCCCCTCCCTCTTACCCCCGTTCTCTCCTCTCTTCTTCTTCCCCCCCTCCTTCTTCTCGCTTCCTCTTCCCCCTTGTCCTTCCCCTGCTCCCTTCCCTTGCTCCTTCTTCTCCGCTTCCCCCCTCTCCTCCTCTTCTCTTTTTCCCCTCCTTTCTCCCTTCCTCCTGTCTGCCTTCCTCCCTTCCTTCCCCCTCCCTCCATTCTCCCTCTTCCCCATTCCCTCCCCCTTCTGCTTCTTTTTTTTTTTCTCCCCTCTCGCTCCTTCCTCCCTTTCTCCTTTCCCCCCCCCTTCCCCCCCCCCTTCCTTTCCACTAAAATTCCCCACCCCCTCCCTCGCCCACCGCTTTCCTTCCTCTTTCCTTTGCTCTTTTCTCCCTTGCTCTTCTCCTTGCTTCCCCCCCTTCCCCTTCCTTCCCCTCCTTCAACTAACCCTCCTTTCTTCCCTCTTATCTGCTTCCATCCTTTTCCCATTCTTCTTTACCCCCCCCCCCTCCCCTTCTTCTTAAACCCCCCTCCCCCCTTTCCCCCCTTCGTTCCCCCCTTCTTTCTTCTTACTCTTCCGCCCCCCCCGCTTCCTTTCCTTTCTGTCTTCTTCCCTCCCCTTCTCCCTTCCCCCCTCTTCTCCCTTCCTCTTCCCCTTCCCTCCCCCCCTCTCGTTTCTTTCCTTTCCCCCCTTCGCTTTCCTTGCCCCCCCTCCCCCCCCTTCTTCTTGCTCCCCCCCCCTCCTGCCCCCTTCCCCTCTCTGCCTCCTTCCCCCTCACTTCCTCCCTCCTAATCCTCTTCTCTCTCCTCTTCTCCCTTCCTGCCCCTCCTCCCCCCTTTCCCCCCTCTCTTTCCTTCCTTTCCCCCTCCCTTCCCCCGTCTTCTTCCCCCAACTTCCCCTCTCCCCCCTCGCCCCTCCTCCTGACTCCCTCTTTCCCTTCCCTTCTTTCTCCCCCTCCCTTTTCTCGCTTTCCGCCCCTCTTCACCCTTTCCCCCGTTTCCCTTTCTTAGTTTCGCTGCTTCTCTCCCCCCCTTTTCTCTTCTCCCCCCCCCTCCTTTTCTTCTTTCTTTCCTTCTTCCCCTCCTCCTCCTTTTCTCCTTCCCTCCTTCCCCCCTCCCTTTCCCCTTCTCCTTCTCTTCCTTTCCTTTCCTTCCCTCCCCCCCTTCCTTCCCGTCTTCTTTTCCCTCCCCCCCCTCCCCCCGCCCCTGCCTTCCCCCCCCTCCCCCTTCCCCCTGTTCTCTCTTCTTCTTCCTCTTCTCCTGCCTTCTTTTCCTTCCTCTTCTCCTCCCTCTTCCTCTCCTTTCCTCTTCCCTTCTCTTCCCCTTTTTCCTCCTCTCCTCCTCCCCTTCCCTCCCCCTCCCCCCCTCTCCCTTCCCCTTCCGCCCTTCCTTCCACTTCCCCTCCCCTTCTTTCCCTCGCTTCCGTCCCCCTGCTTCTTCCCCCTCCTCTTCCTTCCTTCCTTCCTTCCTTCCTTCTTTCTTCCCTTCTCTCCCCTCCTCCCCCCCCCTTCTCTTTCTCTTCCCTCCTTCCCCCCCTCCCCCCCCCCCCTCCGGCCTTTTCTCCTCTTCTCTTCCTTCCTCTCTCAGAATTGTCCTTCCTTCTCTCCCTCTTCCCCCCTCTCTTCCCCTGTCCTTTCCCTTTCCTCTCCGTTTCCGTCTTCCTTCTTTTCTTTTCTCCCCCCCTCCCCCTCCCTTCTTCGCTCCCTCCCGCCCCCCCCCCCTCTTCCCTCCCCCGTCTCTGTCCCCCTCCTTTTCTTCTTCCCCCCCCTCTCTCCTTCCTTCCTCCCTTCCCTCCTCCCCTTCTCTCCTCTTCGCTTTCCCCAGTCTGTCCTTCTCTTTCCTCTCCTGTTTCTTCCCTCGTTCTCTTCCCCTGCTTCCCCCCCTTCTCCCTTTCCCCCTTCCTCCTACTTCCCCCTCTCGCCCCTGCTTTCCCCCCTTCCCCCCCCTCTCCTTCTCCTCCTTCTTCCCCCTTCCCTGTTCTTCTCCCCTTTCCCTCTTCTCCCCTTATTCTCTTCTTTTTGCCCCTTCCCCCTTCTTCTCTCTCCCCCTTTTGTCTACCCCCCTTATCCCCCCCCCTTTCTCCCCCCCCTTCCCCGTTCCCCCCTCCTCCATTCCCTTTTTTTGCCTTCTTCTTTGTTTCCCCCTCCTCCTCTTCCCCTCTCCTTTCCGCCCTTCTTTTTTCCTTCCTCTTGCTCTCCCCCCCTTCCTTCTTCCCTTCCCCTCTTCCTGCCTTCTTCTTCCCCATCTTTCCTTTCCCCTTACGCGTCTCCCCCCCTTCTTCCTCCCCCCCTTCCCCTTCTCTCTTCCCCCTCCCCCTTTCCCCCCTTCCCCCCCTTCCCCTTTCCTCCTCCTCCTCTTTTCCTTTCCTTTCCCCTCC
This sequence comes from Trachelipus rathkii, assembly GCA_015478945.1. Classification (NCBI taxonomy): domain Eukaryota; kingdom Metazoa; phylum Arthropoda; class Malacostraca; order Isopoda; family Trachelipodidae; genus Trachelipus; species Trachelipus rathkii. Next base: position 31,742 of record JABUQX010081965.1, read on the forward strand.
TCTCCCCTCCTCTCCCCCTCCCTCTTCCTCCCCTCTCCCTTTTTCCTCCTTCCTCCTCCTTCTCCTGCCCTCCTTCCCCCCCTTCTCTCTCCCCTTTCCTCCCTTCCCTCCTCCCCTTCTCCTACTCTCCCTCCTCCCGCCCCCTCCTTTCCCCCCCTCCCTCTTCTTTTCCCCCCCCTTTCCTTTTTCCCCCCTTCCCTCTTGTCCCCTCTGCTCTTGTCCTTCCCTACTCCTCTTCTTCCCCTTCCTTCCTCCCCTTTCTTCCCCTCTCCCCTCCCCTTCCCCCCGCTTCTTTTTCCTTCCTTTTCTTCTTTTCCCCCTTCTTTTCCCCCTCCCCCCCCTGCCGCCTCCACTTCCCTCCCTTTGCCTCCCCCCTCCCTTCCTTCTTCCCTCTTCTTCCCCCCTCCTCCCCTCCCCCCTCCTTCTTTCCCCTCTTCCTCCTTCTCCCCCCCCTTCTGTCCTTTCCCCCCTCCCCTCCCTCCCCCTTCCCCCTGCCCCCCTCTTCCCCCTTCCCCCTCCCTTTCCCTCCTTCTTTCCCTCCTTTTTTTTTATCTTCCTCTTCCTCTTTACTGTTGGTTATTTTCGTTGTTTTCCCCCCCCTTCCTTCCCTCTCTTCCTCTGCTCCTTCCCCCCCCCCTCCTTCCCTCTCCTTTTTCTCTCCTCTTTCTTCTCATTCTTTGTTCCCCCCTCCCCCTCCCCCCTTCTCCTTCTCCTCCTCCCTCCCCTCTCTCTCTTCTCTTCCCCAGCATCGACACCCCCCGTTTCCCCCCTCCCCTTCCCTTCCTCCCCCCTCTTCTTCGCTTCCTTCTCCCTTCTTCCTCCCCCGGTTCTCTTCCGTTTCCCTGCTCGTCTCCTGCTGCTGTCTTTTCATTCCTCTCCCCCCTTCTTCCTTCTTCCCCCCTTTCCTACTCTCTCTTTTACACACTCCTCATTCCTCTTGCTTCCTTCTTTTCCTTCTGCTCTTTTTGTTTCTGGTCCGCCCCCTTCCCTCTCTGCTCCCTCCTCCTCCTCTTCTCCCCCCTTCCCTCTCTCGCCTCTTCCTTCACACGTGCTTCTGTTCGGGCCTTCTCCTCCTTCTCCTGCCTCTTCCCTCTTTGCTCCTCTTCTTCCCCCCCCTCCTCTCTCCCCCCCTGCGTTCTTCTTCCCCGCTTCCTCTCTTTGCCCTTTCCTCTCCCCCCCCCTCTTGCCCCCCTCTCCCCTTTCCCCCTCCTTCCCCCTTCTTCCCCCTCCTCCCCTTCCCCTTCTCTTCCCCCTCTTCCTTTTCCCCTTCCTCCCTCTTCTCCTCTTTCCCCTCCTTTCTTTTCCCCTTCTTCACCTCTTGTTCGTTAGACAACCATGTTGAGCATTCTTTACCCTAATAACCCTAAGTAGTTCCCCCGTTTGCAACCTCCCCCCCCCTTCCCCCTCTCTTCTTCCTTCCCTCTTCCCCCTTTCCTTCTCTCCCCCCCCTTCGCCTTCTCCGCCTTGTCTTCCCTTTCGCTTCTTCTCTTTTCTCTTCTGCTCCCTCCTCACCCCTCATTCCACATGCCGCGTTCTTCTCCCCCCCCCCCTCCCCCCTCGCCCTCCTCCCCCTCTTCATTCCCGCCTTCCCCCTCCCCCCCCCCGCTTCTCTTTTCCTTTCTTCCCCCCCCTCCCCTTTCACCCCTCCCATCCCTCCCACCCAAAACGTTCCCCCCCCCTGCCCCCCCCCCCGCTCCCCCCTCCCTCCCCCCCCCCCCCATCCTGTTTGCTCCCCCTATCCCCCCCCCTCCCTTTTCCCCTCCTGTTCCGTTTTCCCCCCCCCCCCCCTTCCTCCCCGCTTCTCCCCCCCTCCCCCTCCCCCCCCTCCCCCCGCCCCTCCCCCTTCCCCCGCCCGCCCACCAACAGACCAATCCCTTCTTCTTCCGCCCCGCAACCTCCTCGCCTTCGCCTCCTCCTTGCCTTCCCTCCTCCCCTTCCCCTTCCCCCTGTTCCCCTTTCCCCCCCCCCCTTCCCTTGTCCCTCTCTCCCCCCCCCTCTCCCCCTCCCCTCCCCCCCCCTCCCCTCCCCCCCTCCCTCCTCCCTCTCCTTCCCCCCCCATTTCCCCCCCTCCCCCTTCTCCCCCCTTTCCCTCTTCTCCCCCTCCCCCTTTCTCCGCCCCCCTTCTTCCTGTCCCCTTTCCCCCCTCCCCCCCCCCCTCCCCCCCCTCCTTCCCTCCGCTTCCCCCCCTTCCCCCCCCCTCTCTTCCCCTCCCCCCCTCCCCCCCCTGCACTCCTTCCTCCCCCCCTCCCCCCACCTTGCTTTGTTCCGTCGCCCGTCTGGTCTCCCCCCTCCCCCTCCTCCCTCCCCTCCCTCTCTCTTCTTCCGCCCCCCCCCCCCCGTCTTCCCCCCCCCCCCCCCCCCCCCTCCTTTCGCTTTCCCCCCCCCGTCCTCTCCTTAACCCTTTTTTCCCCCTCACCCCCCTTTGTTCCCCCCTCCCCCTCCTCCCCCCCCTCCCCCCCCTCCCGTTCCTATTCTTCCCCCCTCTCCCCCCCCGCCCTTTTCCCCCCCCCCCCCTCCTTCCCCCCCTCTGCCCTCCTCCCCCCCCCCTTACTCCCTCCCCCCCCCATTCCCCCCTCCCCTCCTTCCCTCCTCCCCCTTCTCATCTCGCCCCCCCCCCCCCTCCCCCCCCCCCCTGTCTCCCCCCTCCCTCTTTCCCCCCCCTCCCGCCTCCCCCCCCTCTCCCCCTCTTCTCATTCTCCCCCCCTTCCCCCCTTTTCCCTCTCCCCCTTTTTCCCCTCCCCCTCCTTCCCTTTTCCTCTTTTCCCTCCATCTCCCCGCCGCCCCCCCCCCCTTCCTTTCCCCCTCCCTTCCCCCCCCGCTCTTCCCCCCCCTCCCCTCCCCCGTCCCCTCTTTCCCCCCCTTTCCCCCCTCTTCCCCCCCCTTCCCCCCCTCCCCGCTCCATCCCTCCCTCCCCTCCCCCCCCCCTCCCCTTCCTCTTCCCCTCCCTTCTTCTCTCCCTCTCTTCCCCCCCTCCTTCCTCCCCCACCCCCCTTATTTTCCCCCCTCCCCCTTCCCCCTTCTCTCCTTCCCCCTCTTCCTTCCTTTCCCCCCCCGCCCCCCTTTCCCTCTTTCTCTCCCCTTCCCCTTTCGTTTTTCCCCCTCCTTCTCGCCTTCTTCCTTCCCTCCTCCTTCCCCCCCTTCCCCCCCACCCCCTTCCTCTTCCCCTCCCCTTAGCCCCCCCTGCTTCTCCGCTCTCCTTTCCCCTCTCTTCGCCTCTCCCCCCCCTTGCTCCCCCTCCCCTTTCCCCTTTCCCCTCCCCCTGTCCCTCTCCGTTCTTCCCCCCCCTTCCCCTCTTCTCCCTCCCCCCCCTCTCTTTTCCCCTTCCTCTCTTTCCCCTTTTTCCCTTCCTCTTCCCCTTTCCCTCTTCCAGTTGTTCGCCCCCTTCCCCCTTTTTCCCCCCTAGTTATGCCTATGCAAACCTATTTCCCTCCCCCTTTTTGCTTTCCCCTTTCTCCTCCTCTCCCTTGTTCCTTTTCCTGGGCTCCCTTTTCCTGGCCATTTCCCCCCCCTCCTCCTCCATTCCTTTTCTCCTTCCTTCTTCCCCTCCCCTCTGTTTTTTTCCCTGTGTTTTTCCTCCCCCCCCCCTGCCCCGCCCTCTCCTGTTTCTGTTCCCTCCTCTCCCTTCACTTTCCCCCTCCCCCTTTTCCCCCCACTTCCTTCTTTTTCTCCCCCCTTCTCTCCTCCTGCTCCTGTTCCTCTCTCTTTCCCCTTCCTCCCTTCCCCTGCCCTCTCTCTGCCCCTCCCCGAATCTTCTTGTTTTCTCTCCTCTCGTGTCTTGTCTCCTTTTCTCCTCCCCCTACTCGTTCCTCTTCCTTGCTCTTCTTTTCCTCCCTCCTTTTTTCCTTGTGCAAACTAGTCCTTTTCCGTCTCCCTCCTCCTTTCTCCTTTCTCCCTCTTCTATTCTCTCCTTATTCTCTCCTCTCCTCTCTTCCCTCCTTTTCTTTTCCCCCCCTGTCTTCCCTTCAAACCCTTAAAAATTCCCTTGCTACTTTCTCCTTTCCCTCTTTTTTTCCCTCTCTCCTCTTTTTCTTCTTTCTTCCCCCCTTTCCCTTTTCTCTTTTTCTTTGTCCTTTCCCTTTCTTTCCTCCCTCTCTCTCCTTCCTCCTTTTCCTTCTCCCTCCTCCCTCCTTCTTCTTTCTTCCCTTCCTCCTCCTTCTCTCCCTCCCTCCCCCGTCTTCCCTTCCCCCCTCCCACCCCCCTTCTTCCTTTCCCTCTCCCCCCCCCTTTCCTCTCTTCCTCTCTCCCCTCCCTTCTTTCCTCTTCCCTTTTCCTCCTTCCTCTCCCCCCCCTTTCCCTTTCCTCCCCCTTCTCCTTCCTTCTCTTCCCCTTCTCCCTCTCCCCTTTTCCCCTGTCCCCTCCTCTCTGCTTTCTCTTCCTTCCTCTCTTTTTCCTCCCTTTTCTTTCTCCCCCCCTCCTTCCTGTTCTTCTTCTTCTTCCTTTTTTCCTGCTCTCTCTCCCCTTTCCTTCTTCTCCCTCTTGCCCTTTTCTCTGCGCCGCCGCTTCCTTTCTCCCTTGTTCCTCCCCTCTTCTCTTCTCCTTTCTGCCCCCCTTTCCCTCCCCTTCGTTTCCTTTTTCTTTCTCTTCTTCTCTTTCCTTCCTTCTCTCTCTTCTCCTCTGTCTTCCCCCTTTCCTCTTAACTTTGCTCTTCCTCTTTCCCTCCTTCCTTCTTCTTCCCTCCCTCCCCTTCCCCTTTTCCTTCCCCCCTTTTCCTTTCCCCCTCTCTCTTTCTGCCTCCTTTTTCTTCCTCGCCCCTGTTCTCTGCCCTCTTTTGTTCTTTCTCTCCTCCAACTCTTCTTCCCCCCGTTTGCTCCCTCTCCCTTTTGCCTCTTCTCTCACCTTCCCCTTTCTCCTCCCTCCCTCTTCCCTTCTTTCCCTTCTCTCTCTTTTTTCCCCCCCTCTCCCCTCTCCCCCCGCCCCCCCGCCCCCTTCCCCCCCCCTTCTCTCCCCCCCCCCCTTCCCCCCCTCCCCCTCCCCCACCCCCCCCGTGTTGTCAACTGTCTTCATCCCCCCCCCCCCTCCCTCTTCCCCCTTCCCCCCCCCCCCCCCCCCCCCACTTTTGGCCTTGCTTTTTACAGTTCCCTCCTTTCCCTCCCCCCCCCCCTCCCCCCCCTCCCCCTTTTTTCCCTTTCCCCCCCCCCCCTTGCCTTCCTCTCTCCTTTTTCCCCCCCCCCTCCCCCCTCCCCTCCCTTTTCCCCCCTCTCCCCTCCCCCCCTTCTTCCCCCTCCCTCTCCCTCTCCCCCCCCCCCCTCTGTCCTCCTCCTCTTTCCCCCGCCCCCTGTCTTTCGCCCTCTTTTCCCTTCTGTCTCCTTTTTCTTCCGTCTTCCTCCCGTCGTTCTCGTTCCCCGCCCCTTCTTTTGCCCCCCCCCCCTTTCTCGCTTTTCCCCCTCCTCCTCCCTCCCCTCCCCCCCTTCCCACCCCCCCCGTCCCCCCCCCCCCTTCCCCCTCTTCTTCTTTCCCCCCCCCCTCCTCCCCCCCCCCCCCCCCTCCTTTCCTCCTGCCCCCCTCCCCCCCCTGCCCTTCTCGTTTTCCCCCCCCCCCCCCCCTCCTTTCCCCCTCCCCCCTTCCCTTTTCCCCCCCTCCCCTCCTACTTCCCCCCCTCCTCCCCTCTTTCTCTTCCTCCGCCCCTCCCCCCCCTCCCTCCTTTTCCCTCCCGCCCTTTCCCCCCCCTCCCCTCCCTCCTCCTTCCCCCTCTAGTCCCCCCACTCCTCCTGTCCTTTTCTTATCTTCCCCCCCCCCCCTCCCCCCTTTACTCCCCCCTCCCGCCTCTTCCCGCCTCCCCTTTCCCCGTGCCTTCCTTCCCCCCCCCCTCCCCCCCCCTTCCCTCTTCCCCCCCTTCCCCTTTTCCCCTCTCTCCCCCTTCTTCCTCCCCCCCTCCCCCTCTCGCCTCTCTCCCCTCCCCCCTCCCCTCTCCTCCCCCTCCCCCCTCCCTCCCTTCTTCTCCCCTCCCTCCCCTCTCCCTCCCCCCCCTCCTTCCCCCCCCCCACTCCTTTTTTCCCCCCCCCCCCTCTTTCCTGTTCCCCCCCTTCCCCCCCTCTTTCCCCCCGTTTTCCCCCCCTCCATGCCCCCCTCTGCTCTCTTCCCCCCCCTTCCCTCTTCCCCCCTCCCCCCCCCCATCTTCCCCTCTCTTTCCCCCCCCTTCCCCTCCCCCTCCCCTTCCCCCTTTTTTTCCTTCCCCCCCCCCTCCCCCTCCCCTCCCCCCCCCCCTCCCCCCCCTCCGCCTCTCTTCCCACCATCCTATGATTTCCGCCTCCGTCCCCCCCCTCCCCGCCCTCCTCCCCTCCCCCCCCCCCCCCCTCCTCCCCTTCCTCGCCCCCTCCTGCCGTCTCCCCTCCCCTCTCCCCTTCCCCCTCCTCCCCCCTCCCTCCCCCCCCCCCCCTCCCTTCAAACTCCATTTCTCCCCTCCCCCTTCCGTCTACTCCTTTCCCTCCCCCCCCCCTCCCCCCCCTTCCCCCTCCCCCCCCCCCGCGCCCCCCCCCTTTTTTCTTCCCCTCTGCCTTCCCTTCCCCTTCCCCTTCCGTATTCCCTTCCTCCTCCCCTCTCCTCCAAAATCCCTTTCCCCCTCCCCCTCCCCTCCCATCTCCTTCCCCCCTGTCTCCTCTGCCTTTTTTCTCTCCGCTCATCTCGCGCGCCCCCCCCTCCCTCCCCCCCCCCCCCCCTCCTCCCCCTTTCCCCTCTTCCTCTCCGTCCTCTCTCCCTCCTGTCTCACTCCTCTTCCTCCCTCTTCCGCCCTCCCCCCCTTTTTTCCCTCTTCCCCCCCCCCTCCCTCCTTTCTCCTTCCCCCCCCCCCTCCCCCATTTTTCCTCCCCCCTCCCCCCTCCCCTCCCCCTCCCTCCTCTTTTCTTTCTTCTTTCTCCCCCTTCCTTCTCCTTCCCCCCTCTCCCTGCCCTCCTGCCCCTCCTGCTCCCCTGTTCTCCCCTCTTTTCCCTTCCTCTTGTCACTCTCCCCCCCCTTTTTTTCCGCCCGCACCCCCTTCCCTTTCCTTTTTCTTTTTCTCTCTCTTCCCTTCCCTCTCCCCCGTCTCTTCCCTCTTCCCTCTCTCTCCTTCTTTCCTTTCCCCTTCCCCTTCCCCCTGTCCCCTCCCAGGCTCCCTTGCTCCCTCCCCCCCCCTCTCTCCCCCCCCTGCCCTTCTCTCCCCCCCCCCTCCCCTAACCTTCCCCCCCTTACTCCTCGTTTCTTTCCCCCCCCCCCCCGCCTTTCGGGCCCTTCATCCTCCGGCTTCTCCTTTCTCTTCTTCCCTCTTTTCCCTCCCTCTTTTCCTCTCCTTCTCCTTCTGTCTCTCCCTATTTCCTCTACCTTACCCTTTTTTCTCTTTCCCTCTTTCTTTCTCCCCTTACCTCTTCCCCTTTTTTCTTTTGTTTCTCTTTCTTCTTCTTCCCTTCCCTCTTCCTCTGTCCTGCCCCTCTGCCCCCCTCCTTTTTTCCTGGCGGTGTCGCGCTCCTTCTTCTTCGTTTCCTCCTCCCTTTCTGCTTCCCTCTTTTCCTTTCCTCCTTCTTTCTTCTCTTCCTGTCTTCTTCCTTTTTTCTTTTCTTCTTCTTCCCTGTTTTTCTTTCTTTTTCTTTGTCTCTTTCCTCTCCCTCTTCCCTTTTTTTTTCCTTCCTTTTTCTTTTTGTTTCTTTCCCTTTTTTTTCTCCTTCTTTTCTCTTCCCCCTTGCTCCCTCCCTCCTTCTTTCTTTTTTTGTATCTTTTCAGTTCTTTCTTTCCCCCTTCCCCTTTCTATATCTCTTTTTCTTCCCTCCCTTTTTCTTTCTCCCCTTCTCTCTTTCTGTCTCCCTTTCCCTCTTTCTCCTCTCCCTTCCTTTTTTGCTCCTTTCTCCTTGCTCTCTCCTTCTTCCCCTCCTTCCTCCTCCTCTTCTTCCCCCCTTCCCTCTCTTCCTCCCCCGTTCTCCCTCTTCGTCCCCCCCCCCCCTCTTCCCCCTCTCCTCCCCCCCTTTCCCCTTTCTTCCCCCTCCCTTCCTCCCTCTCTCTTTCCCTCCCCCTTCCCCCCTCCTTCCTTCCCCTCCCCTTCCCTCCCCCGTTCCTCCCTTCCCCCCCCGCCCTCCCCCTCTCTCCCTTCCCTCCTTTCCCTTCCCCCCCTCCCCTTCCCCCTTCCTCCCTCCCCCCCCCGCCCCTTCCCCCTCCCTTCTCTCCTCCCCCCCTCCCTTCCCTCTTTCCCCTCCCTCCCCCCTTCTCTTCCCTCTCCCCCCTCCCCGCCCCCTTCCCCTCGCCTCCTCCCTCTTCCGCTC